>JAQQAC010016209.1:125975010-126003187 GCA_029783875.1 Phataginus tricuspis | reverse complement strand
CACATTACTCAAACAGCTGAAAAACAAAGATAAAGAGAAATTTATAAGAAGGGCATCAAGAAGACAAAGAACTATTACATACAGAGAAGCAAAGAAAATAATTGCGACAGATTCTCCTCACAAATTATGGAACCCAGAAGACAAGAGAGTGAGCTTTAGTGTTAAAAGTAGGGGAAGGAAAACAAAGCAAAACACCTTCTCAACCCAGAATCCTAGAGCTAGTGAAAATGCCGCTCAAAACTGAAGGTGGAGCAAAGAATTTGGCGGTCAAACAAAAGCTGACAAACTCATTGCCAGCAGGACACTGTCCGAAATTGTGAAGAAACCTCTTTGTACGGATGGAGTGTCCTGCTCTGTGTAAATGTGGATGTGTACAGAAACCCGAAGAGCACAGAAAATGGTAAAAATTGGGGGATAAATACAAGACAGGTTTTTCTTATGTTTAGACATCTTAAGAGGTAATTGTCTAAAGCAAAGGTTGGCAAACTAAGTGTCTGTAGGCCAGACCCGCACTGGGCCAGGTTTGTGTTCAGCCTTTGAACTAAGAGTAGTTTTAAAGACTTGTATATTTTATGGACTGTATGGTCTACAAAACTTACAATATTTGCTGTCTGGCCTTTTATGGCAAAAGTGTGTCGACTTCTGGTGTAAGGCAAAAATAGCAACAATATATTGAAGGGTTTATAAACTATGTACATTAGCCCGAAGGATGAGAGGGAGGAAATGGAAGTTTACTGTCTTAAGGATATAATACTGCGCCTGAATTGGTATACTACTACTTGAAAGTAGTCTATGGTAAGTAAAACTTGATAGTGCAAACAGAGCAGCCACAAGACCCACAGAAGATACATAACTGTCAGCCAATGCTAGGCATTCGTGAGTCATTGCATGGTTCATAAAAACCCTCAATATATCAGAAAAAGGCTGGGAGAAAAAGGGCACAAAGAACACATGGACAAACAGGAAACAACTAGCAAATGGCATATTGAAACCAACTGTGTCAACAATCTTGTGAAATGTACATGGTCTGGAGTGAAGATGGACTCCGCATCCCCTTTTTTGTCTCTCCCCCTGAAAGCAGCTACAACGCTTGGGGAAAAAGTATGGAGCAGCTACCTGAGAACTACGAAAAGTAAGTGGCATATACACACATGCATCTCCGGAGTGTTCAAACAGGGGAAAAAGAGTAACTACTCAGTGGAGAAGGCTGACCGGCCCTATCTCAGCCAGGTGATCAACGGCAACATCACAGTCATGAGTCACGTTGATAGCACCTACCCTTGATGGGATGGGGTGAGAAGGGCACTTTACATCCCCGGGTGTCCTCCCCCAAACCCACAAGCATGGCCTAATTAGGAGACAAACACCAGGTAAATCGGAATAGAGGGACATTCTTCAGTATACCTAACCAGTACTCCTCCAAACTGTCCATGTCAGCAAGAAAGAGAAAGAGAAAACCGAAGGAAAGTCTGAGAGCTGTCACCACAAAGGGAAGCCTAAGGAAACAGGACAACCATGTGGAATGGGGTGTACTCGCTGTGATCCTATGTTGTGGGGAACTGCCTTTGAATCTGAGCCTCACCACGAGGGTGGCCGCTGAGAACTACCTTTGAATTAAATCTCAGCCACGCCAAAGATGGCCGCTGAAAGCCCCCTGGGGTTCAGCTGCGCTTGCGCACAACTCTGTGCATGATTGGAAAATTGAAAGTTGCCTTATTAGCATAGGTGTAACCAATCAGGAGAGACTTCACCCTATATATCCCGTGCCCTGAGCCCCAATAAATGAGTTCTTCCTTCGAGTGAACTTCCTGTCTCGTCTGATTGTCTCAGATGAGCGGCCAGTGGCCAGCAGCGAGTGGCCAGTGGCCAGCAGCGGAGGCTGCGGGAACGGGCGGACAGTCGGCGCTTACCTCCCTTGCTCTGCCTGTTGGGGCAAGCCTCTCTCCCTCCCTTCCTCCCCTCCACTGGCTCGGAGGGTCGCAGAAAGAGCTTGTAACACAAAGGGCTGTAGTCCTGACCGTGAGCAGGACCGGTGGGGGAGAGGCTAGAGAAACTCCAACAGCTGGCGCCCAAACAGGGACATGTCCGAAGAGGCGTGTGAGGAACGCAGTACAGATCAACGATCCCTCGGTTGACGGACCTAAAGTCGGTGGAGTAAGCAGTCGGATTACGTGGTAAGCGCACTCCCGGGAAAAAGGGATAGGCAATTTTCTAAGAATGAACCTGCGCTTAAAGCACTGATATGCTTAAGAGCTGAGGATTAGAACTCTTGGACTCTCAAGCTGAGGTCTGGGAAGCCTTAGTAAGGGTGGCTCCTTGACTTTCTGCTAGTACAGATCTCTGCTAATGAGACAAGGACTGTGGGTGTAGTCAGAGTGGGGGGAGGACCTCCGGGGAAAAAGCATGGCAGAATATTTGCAGTCAGAATGACGTGACTGCGTGCAGGGAAACCCCCTTCCAAGGCTCTGTGTTAAACATGAAGCTCCAGAGTCATTCTTCAGTGAGATCAGTGGGTGTTCCCCAGATAAAGAAGAGTACCTCTTGTTTTTATTATGCTAATCACTTGTAGGATTCACTTTAGCATGCTAGAAGGCCCAGGCCTGTGTGCTGTCTTTCCTCTTTTAGATCTGATGGGGTGGTTTTGCAAACCAGGCAACTGATTTAGCATGCAAACCCAGCTGTAAACAACATACTAAAGGCAAGAAAGATTCCACCTTAAAGATAAGATTGAATTTTAACACCGAGGAAGTTTGGGAAGCAGAATTCTTAACTTACTCTTTAGCAAACAGACAATACCTCAGCCCACATGGTGGCTGGGCAGGCCGCCTTTTGATATGCCCCTAGGCCAAGACGCCAGTATCCCAGAGGGAGATGGGGTGAGAAATTCCTTGTGTTCGCAGCACACCCGGACTCTTTTGTCCCCTCCTGGGGTGAGCCTGTCCTATCACTTTATTTCTAAATAAAAGCCTGTACCTTGCTCTCCTACTTTGCATGTTTGCTAAGCATCACTTAGGCATGAGAAAAGAAGTGCTGGAGTTGGATTTTTGTCTCTTAGTAGTAAAATAAAACTGTCAGCTGTTTGGGTCTATAAATTTGTCTTTAGATTAGTTCTTTAAGACTGGCTTAATATGGACTAGTTTTTTTGGAACCTGCAAAATGTAAAAAAGCAATTTTTCTTCTTGAAAGACTTAACGTTATATGTTCCAGCTTATTGAAAGCAATTAAATATTAATGTTAATTGTATATAAACCTAAATGATAATCTTAAAAGTCAAAGTGACAGAATAAAGTTTACTTTGACCAATTTTAGTAAGTTACTGTATGTGTTAAGATCCAGAAGTAACCTTAAGTTTAAAATACTGAAATAGAACTAAAGATAAGGAAAACCTGTATACCTTGAGGCAAAGGATATTCACATGTTAATAAGGCTCTGTTGAATGAAAGGTTGATGAACACTTGATGTTTATCTTTCTAGCCTGATCTTCTCCTTTTCTGAGAATTCATGGAAGTGTTTGCTTCAGGATATCTTGCCATGTAATTAAATTCCAGGAATTTTTATTTAGTTAAATTTAAGAGATAATTTTATATATAGCATTGAAACAAGTTTTCTGACTCTTAGTAGTTAGTTCATTTTTCAGATTATATGCAAATTTCCCCAGTAAGTTATTATGCTTTTAAATTGCCTTTCTTGCAGTTTTTATTGACATAGCAGTCTCCATGCTTTTGAAGACTCTTAGTGATATTGAGGAATATAATTTATTATAAGTAGTAAATTCAGCTCATGTTAAAAGAGAAATACATTCAGAGACATCTTGTAATGCATGGAGCTGTCAGTGTGAGTTGTTTTAAGTTTATCAGTTATTTCAAAATAGTGCAAATATTCCTAAAAATAACATAAAATTGCTGTTATTAGAAATTAAACAGTGTTTAAACTAGCCCTAGTAATTCCTATCTATATAGAGGAAATTTCATACAAATCAACAAAGCTTGGATTTGTTGTATCCAGATTTGAGTTTCTGATTGGTTATATCTAAGTCTAATAAAACACTTAAGATCTGGAAATCAATAGATGCCATTGATTTTATATATATGGTGTTTTATTTGTAATATATAAGCCTTGTTTAATTCTAGGCCAGTTATATTTGTGCTAAGATTTTATGTTCCTGTTAGGTTAAGCTCTCAAATATTATAACTAATAGTTTGTTGGTTTAAACAAGTATTTGTTAGCCTAGAAGTATTTCAGTATATTAGAGCACAAAACTGGGAGTTAAAACACCTTATGCTCTCCCAGGACCTCCAGTCTGAGTGGAGCAGTAGCCATTACCACAAGCTAAGCTTCAAAGACTTAAAGAAATTACCCAAGAAATACTGGGAGCGAGGCTTCACCTGGACTCTGTGTGTCCTCTTAAACCCCAGCTATCTATCAAGGACTCCTACTCCCTGGTAGAACTACAAAAGGTATTAGGGGAGCTTAATTGGATGGATCAAGCGAAATCACAATAGAGTGTCCGAGGCTCTGACAGGTTTTTTGGGTAAGATTGATTGCCATTATGGGCCTAGCAGATGGGTTGCCTCCTTCTCCAAGTTAAGTTGGACCACCCCTATACTCTTTTTGAGTAAGCCCCTTTCTGATGCCTTGAATGTGTTTACCGATGGAGGAAAAGAGGGGTCTGCTGTTGTTGTCTTTCCCCCTCCCCACCTCTCGCCCTAGTTAAAAGAAACCCAGCATTTTGAAAAGGTTACTGGCTCAGCACAATTTAAGGAGTTGTATGCCATAGCATTGGCCCTAAGTAAAATTTCTGAACCTATGAATCTTTTTTCTGATAGTCTGTATGTGGTGAACTTGCTTCCCACCTTAGCCTCTTCTTATATCAAGTTAGATAAAAACCCCATAACCCCCTTGATGATTCAGGTGAGATCCTTGCTAATGGCACGATCCAAGCCCATATTCTTGCAGCATCTCCGAGGACATCAAGGTTTGGCCGGATTCCTCTCCAGAGGAAACCTATTAGCTGACCAATTAGCATCCTCTGCTGCTCAAGCCCTTTCCATGCAACAGGCCCAAGATTTCCAGTGGGCCCAAGATCTCCATGAACTTACTCACCTAAATTGGAGAGGACTTCATCATAGATTTCCTCATATTCCTATTAAAGACTTGAAAAAAATTATCAGGACTTGTAAATCCTGTTTGCCTTTTCTACAAATTCCACCCCTCCAGTCTCCTGGAGTTAACCCAAGAGGCATTAAACCTAATTGTCTCTGGCAAACTGATTTTACTCATTATGCAGCTTTTGGAAAATTAAAATTTGTCTTTGTCTCAATAGATACATGCTCCCACGCTTGCTGGGCTAGTGCCCATACGGGAGAGAAAGCTAAACATGCACAAAGCCATTTTTTACAGTGTTTTGCTATATTAGGCATACCACATCAAATAAAAACAGATAATGGCCCCTGCTTTACTAGCAGGGCATTACAAGATTTTTTTAACATGTGGCATATCAGCCACTCCACAGGAATCCCATACAACCCACAGGGCCAGGCCATAGTAGAGCGTCACAATAAGAAATTAAAAGACCTGCTACAAAAACAAAAAGGGGGAATAAGCCCCCATGACCAATTATGGATGGCCCTACTTACATTAAATATTTTAAATTTTTCAAAAGATCAACCTCTAACGGCCTTTCAAAGGCACTGAACAAATCAAACGCCATATGCCAAAATAGAAGTGCGCTGGAAAGACCAGCTGACTGGGCAATGGCGAGGACCAGATCCACTGATAAGTATGGGCAGAGGATTCGGATGTGTATTTCCTATAGGCAAACCGAATCCAATTTGGGTTCCTGCTAGGAACTTGAAATTCTGCCCTCAGACCACTCAGCAAATGGAAGAAAGCCATGATATAGATTCTCCCCAAGAGGGTGACCTCTTGAGGGCTTGTCTTTCTTCTCTCTTGCAGGACTGACCTTTTGAGGAAGAAGAAAAGGAGTGATGAAGGCTGGACTATTACTCATGCCATAGTCCAGACTGCTGAAGAAGTGACACTGTTAAGCCTTCAACAAGGACATCTTTGCAGTTCTATGTTTTCTTACCCTCTGCTTACTTTTTTACCAGAGTATGGGAAGAAATAATTAAGTTTGTTTAGTTTACCCAAGCTGTTATTAGGAGGTATAATAATTGTAAAGTCATCAGTTATTTTCATGCTCGTGCGGTGGTGAAGATCATATCAACAGCAACAGATATTATTGAAGGAGTTCCCCATACCCCAGAGCGTTCATGGGCATTTATAGCCCTACAGAGAGGTGCAAGCGACCTCTTGAGAATGTCATTGCTGGAAGTGCTAGGATGGTAGTCAATGACGGGTAAGATCTCCTGAAAGATGGAGACAACCTAAGACAGGCACATCCTCGAGTACAGGATGGCATCTCTCATGCTCATACAAAAACAAAAAGGGGGAAATGTGGGGAACTACCTTTGAATCTGAGCCTCACAACGAGGGTGGCTGCTGAGAACTACCTTTGAATTAAATCTCAGCCACGCCAAAGATGGCCGCTGAAAGCCCCCTGGGGTTCAGCTGCTCATGCGCACAACTCTGTGCGTGATTGGAAAATTGAAAGTCGCCTTATTAGCATAGGTGTAACCAATCAGGAGAGACTTCACCCTATATATCCCGTGCTCTGAGCCCCAATAAACGAGTTCTTCCTTCGAGTGAACTTCCTGTCGCGTCTGATTGTCTCCAGCGAACGGCCAGCGGCGAGTGGCCAGCAGCGGAGGCTGCGGGAACGGGCAGACAGCCGGCGCTTACCTCCCTTGCTTCGCCTGTTGGGGCAAGCCTCTCTCCCTTCCTTCCTCCCCTCCGCTGGCTCGGAGGGTCGCAGAAAGAGCTTGTAACACAAAGAGCCGTAGTCCTGACTGAGAGCAGGACCGGTGGGAGAGAGGCCAGAAACTCCAATACTATGTCAGAAGGGCATTAGGTACAAACTAAATATAAAAACATAAGATGAATGAATTAGTATTATAAACATGAACTTCATTCAATGTTAAATTGAGCCATTTAATTAAAATTGTAAGTGTCAAATAGGAATGTTTAAACATTAAACATAAACGTAATATTAAATATCAACCTAATTAAAAATAAAATACAAAAATCTAGAGATCTAGCTGGCTATCTCAGAGGAGGTATGGCCTGCAAAGTCAAAAATATTTGCAATCTAGCCATTTACAGGAAAAGTTTGTTGAGCTCTGGTGTAAAGCAAAATAACAGGAATGTACTGAGGGATTTATCCCACAGGGAGAAGCAAGAGCCCCAGGCTGGAAGCTATAACCCTGGGGTGAGGGCCTGGGCAACAGCAGGTCCCTAAAACTTTGAGGGAGGGCAGTGCTCCTCTCTGGAAAGAGAAACTGGGTCCAGCAACTGAGCAGTTGCTGCTTTGCTACTTTTCTATTACCCCACCAGCTGGCCGCCTAAGCAAATCCATTCAAGGGAAGCACACAACGGAGTGGGGAGACTAAAGACACCCCCAGCTCCTCCCAATAAGAGGACCAGAAGGGGAGCCTGCTCGTAGCCAGAGAGTGAGGGAAGACGGTGGAGAGGAGCACGGATGAGCAGTGGATCCCATCAAGTTATGCAGAAAGCCCTGGGATCAACCTGAGCTGCTCATGCGGGAACTTACCATTAAGTAGGGTACCAAAAGTTTCAAGAACTGACCCAGTGCCCAGGGCTCAGTCAGGGCCCTGAGTAACCGACACACACTAGGGGTCCAAATGTCACTGCACTGAGCCCAGCAAAATGCACCTTAATTACAAGCACATAGGGAACATTCATCACATAGACTACATCCTGTGTCATAAAAACTAAGTTTGAAACAAATGATCCAGAGTAAGCTCCCTTACAATAAGAGAATCAAACGAGAAATCAAACAATAATGGAAGGACAAGAACAAAACAAAACAAAACCCAAAACACTTGGAAATTAAACAACATACCTTAAAACCATCCCAGGTCAAAGAGAAAGTCTCAAGGAAATAGAAACTGCATTATACTAAATTAAAGCAAAAATGCAATATGTGAAAAATGTATGGGATGCAGCTACATCAGTGTTGAGGGAAAATCATAACATTTAATGCTCAGATTAGGAAAGAAGAATGATGTTAAATCAATAATCTACATTTTCACTTAAATATAGGTAAGAAAAAGAAGAAAAAACAAACCAAAGCAATCAGAAGAAAAGAAACTAACCAACAAATACAAAGGAAGAGAAGGAAATAAAGAGAAGCAAGTAAGAGAATGGAGGACATCATGGAAACCAAAGCTGGTTCTTTGGAAAGATCAATAAAATTGATAAAACACTAGCCAGACAGACAAAGTGAGAAAAGAAAAAAGAAGACACAAATTTGCAGTATCAGAAATGGAGCACTGGAAATTACTATGAGCCTACAAACCTACCTACAGATGTTAGAAGGATAAAAAGGACATACTGAGGACAAATCTATGTACATAAATTGAAGCGCTTCATGAAATTGTACAATTCCTCAAAAATCAGAAACTATGCAAATTCAGCCTAGATGAAATGCATAACCTGAACAGGACTATAGCTATTCAAGAACTGCTACCATAGTTTGAAACAAACAAACAAACAAGCCTAAAAAGGAAATCTTTAGAACCACAGAAAGATAAAAAACTTCAAGCCGAAACACTCAGAACCAACTTTGTTAGAACTCTGGGAAACAGTCAAAAGTCTGCAGCCCCAAGCCACCAGGATCGTGAGCTCCTTGGGGCAAGAGCCACAGGTCATGCTCTGCACTCCCGCTGCCCACCACCAGCCTTAACGCCCAGTAGAAGATCCGGAAATGTTCGCTAAATGACATCTTACTCAAAACTCACACAATCTTGTCGGATCCAGTTGATTTGGCCTCCAAGACATGTAACGTGTCAACATACCATGAACACAAACAGGGTTGGTAACCCAAGCGCACCATTCCAAACATCTGCAGGAGAGGTGCTTCATGCTTACGCGGCCAACAGTGTGCAGAACCATTCTCGTCCACGTGGGACTTTAAAACGTCACACTTTTCATGAGAGTCAGTGCAATGCTGTGACAGAACAACAGGATGGCAAGCGAGAGCTCCTCACAGAGGGAGCAAGCTGGGCCAGTGTCCTCCAAGTGCTGGAGGGACAGCGGCAGCATGTAGGAAGAAGTGTCACACTAGGAAGGCAAATTAGGCTTGGCGGGGGTTTACAATATTCTGATGGGCTCCAAGAAGCATAAAACCAAGTCCTTTCCTAAAATACCTGCTGGCACATTCCAGAGACAGAGAGACCTTTACCTCCCTTCCCGAACAGGATGCACATTCTGGCCCCTCTCCAGGTAGCGTGTGTATTAAATGTCAGTACATAAGAAACGAGTGCCCACACAGCCCAAATTCAGGCACTCGCGTTCCTGTCATTCTTACAGGGAAGTGAGTGTGTGAGACAGTCCCTAGTAACTTAGTTTCACTTTTGCTTAAGTCGAAAGGACCTGAGACTTTGTGTTTGGTTAGCAACTCCACCATGAGAGGGACAGAGGTCAAGCCAATGAGGCCGTAACCTCTGGTGGTTTTGCTCTGTGGGCAGTTACCACAGGACTGTCAGTAGTGGTGATGAGCAGGCCAGCATCCAGCTGCTGATGGCCCTTTGGGGTGGGGGTGTGCTCCTCCTGGGGCCCTGCTGGGAGCTCATCCTCTGGCTGCCATACCCCACACTCACACCATCCTGTCCTGGGGCTGCAGGGCTTCTGCCTTTGGCTTGCCTGTCTCTCCATTGACCGTGGCTCAGCGCAGCCCAGGTCAGGATTTTGCCACAAAAGTATCTTCGTCTGAAAGTCTCCAGAGAGAATCCCCTTTCAGGAAAGTTGTGCTTCAGGTAGATCTGGCAGGATGTGATGTAGCCTTTGGGTGGGTCTCCTAGAGGGTGGTAGATAATAATTATTGCCGTTGGAATATGTGACCCATGGCTAGGATGATGAGGTATTTTCAAATGGTTCCCTATTTAATAGCAAAGGTTTCAGTACACTGATGGAAGTGTTAAGGTGACTTTGAGGTTTGGTTTTCTAAGGCTGAGTTTGAGATAGGGGCAGGGGTTTCTTAGCCACCCAAGGAGCCAGCTAGATCATAGGTGTCCCAGAAGAGACGGTTGGAGCAGAGAAGCTGTAGCAGATGGCACAGGTGGTCAGCAGGACACTCCCTCAGGCCCCAGACACAGCAGACTCTAGTGAGGATTTGCAAAGGAGCCCAGCACCAGAGGCCTTCAGGGTTCTAGGACCAGACCCCTGTGGGGCCTTCCAGGATGGAGCAGGGACACCACGTGCAGGTTCTTGGAGTGTGCTCGCACAGGGCAGCTAGGGACCACAAGGCTGCAGCAGCTGGGATACGCCAAACACTCCCAGAGTCCTTTAGGGTGGCACTGCCAGAGTACAGCATGCTGCGGAGGCCTTTGTGTAGGCACAGCACCCCTGCCCAGGTCCCTGGCTGACCAGAGTGATGCAGAGCAGACAGGAGCTCCCCTGCCCATTAGCAGGAAGGCCCTGACATCCGCTAGGTGCCCCAAGCCTGCCCCTGAGGGCTGGTGTGAGGTGGGTGAGCCATGGCCCTGATCCTCTCCAAAGCGGCCATTCCCCAGCCTTGGCAGAGGCCACTCTAAGCTCCAGCCTCCTTGGCTCTGGCTGGCCCTCCTCTGTGGCAACTATTGCTGGCAGTTGCCCTGTGGGCCATTAGCGAGCAAGTAAGGGGTGTAGATCTCTCTCTGTCCTTATTCCCTGAGCTGGAACTGGGCACAGGGATAGGGCTGGGCTGGTGGCAGGATGTGTGAGAGCAAGAGAAACTCCATTTTATAAAGGCCATTTTAAGAAAAAAGCTGGTTACTGGAAAAAACTATCCATTGTTTGTTCCAGTAACCCTCACCCCAGATAGTTCCCTAGCAACGACCTCACGGTCCAGACACTCAAGGTTCAGGCTCTCCTGTCCCTTAAAGATAAAATACCTTACATCAGCCAGCAGTTGGGCACCAGCTAGACTTAACCCATGGACCCCTCTCCCTGCAACTTGTAATGCATAAAAACTTTGTCTGCCCTGGGCTCAGGGCTCACATTCCTGACCCGCTGCGTCAGTGAAGGTTGTGGGTCCGAGCTAGAGCTTGAAATAAATGACCCTTTTGTATTTGCATCGGAATCAACTCCTTGGTGGTCTCTTGGGGACTCGCGACTTGGGCACAACAGATGCACGCTGTGACTCTAAGGGGCATCCACAAGCCAGCATCAGGAGCAATGCCACCCAGATGGAGGGTCTGTCTGAAAGGCCCGCAGACACTCACTCCCCAGAAGGCAGCGCGGGCCAAGGTGACAGGTGTCTGCGAAGACCTCCCTGAGGGACTCCTCGGCGGCTCGGTCCCTCCCCGCAGGCCTGCACTGAGTCAGCGTCCCCGTACGGCTCTCCGTGGCTCCCCAGCCTCCCTGCCCCCGCCGTCTGCACCGTCGACCGCGCGGAGACCTAGGGCGGGGACCTGCGGGCGCAGCGAGCCAGGAGGGCAGCGTCACGCGCAGTCCTCGGAGCTTCCCAGGCCCGGCGGGCAGGACCCGAGACGCATGCGCGCCGGGCGTACGGAAGCCCGAAAGGAGGGGCGGGCAGCGGAGGCGCGGCTTTCTCGGGCCGGCGGCGGGGAAGCGGCTGGCGGGGGCCCCGTGAGCCCGCTGTAACGCGCAGGCTGCGCGGCGCGGGGGGCGCGGGGGACGCCGCGGTGAAGGTTTCCGCCATGAACCTGAGGGGCCTGTTCCAGGACTTCAACCCGAGGTGAGGCGACGCCGGCTCGGCTCAGGGCTGGCGCTGCGGGCGTGATGCTGCGGCGGGCGGCGGGCGGCGGGGCAGCTGCGGCTCCGGGCGTCTGCCGAGCCTGCCTGCGGGTACAAGCGGCTCGCGGGGACAACAGTTGGCCCCCGGCCCCGGCCCTCTTCCTCCTCGCGTGCCTGGCGCCTTCAGCCCCCGGGCCGCGGCGCCATCTAGACCCGCCAGGCCACGGCCCCCGCGCCGGGCCGGAGCCCTGCCCTGCCCCGAGGGAACCCCGTTCCTGGCCGCCTGCCCCCACTCCAAGCTGTCCCAACTTCCCCCTTAACGTTGCCTCTTTCCGCGCCCCGCTGTGCGACCTCCGCCCAAACCCCCACCCCGCAGGCAGGTCCCGTTCACTTGAACCCAACCCCCTACCTCCCACCCCAGCTGTTCCCTCCACTTCCTCTCAGGTTTTCCTTGGTTTTTGCCCATCACCCCTTTTTTTGCTTCCTTGAACTGATAACTGAAACACTGTTGAATTCTTGGAGGTGGTGTCAGGGTATGGCAGTCCCTTCCATAATGCCTTTGGGGGTGAACCTGACAATTGTCCATATGCGTTTTCTCATCAGTCTTTTAAGGTTATTTGCAGTAAGTAGATATTGCTGTCCTATTTCTCAGACGGGGAATATCCAGTGGACAGTGTGGAGAGAACACTGGCCGAGGAATCAAGCGTCTGCAGTTGCCCAGGTGTTCTGTCACTCTGTTCCCTCCCCCAGGCTGTGAGCACCCTGAAGCAGAGACCATCTCCTGCCCATCTCACTATCCCCAGCACCTCCCACCGAGTCTGACACTTAGTAGGCCCTTATAAAATGCTTGTGGAATTAAACTGAGCCCAAAGACCTGGACTGGACACCAGGCCAT
Organism: Phataginus tricuspis; assembly: GCA_029783875.1. Taxonomy (NCBI): domain Eukaryota; kingdom Metazoa; phylum Chordata; class Mammalia; order Pholidota; family Manidae; genus Phataginus; species Phataginus tricuspis. The sequence continues at coordinate 125,990,475 of JAQQAC010016209.1, read as the reverse complement.
ATGTAACTGGGTGATTCTCTGCTCATCTGAAAAATAAGGAGTTGGCCTAATTGGTCTCTGAAGTGTGCTACTCTAATAGGGGAATACCTCTTTCCCTGCCTTTCTGGTGAGAAGCTGGGCACTCAATAAACCTTTTATGTGCTAGGTCCTATGCCAGGTACTTCAGATGCTGGAGGTCCCAGCTTGTGGGTGGAGAAGGGCATAAATAGATGGTTTACAGCACTGCGCACTATTAGTACTATGGAAGCCCAGTGGAGACCATTGTCTAGGTTCTTGTGTGGGACTAAAGGAAGTCTTAGGAGACAGAGAGAGAGAGAGAGAGAGAGAGAGAGAGAGTGTGTGTGTGTTGGGAGTGCAGTCTCCTTAGGGACAGTGACATTTAAAGCTACTAGCCATTGTGTCTTTGTAGGTGCTCTTATTCCTCTTGAGTTCATGTTCCAGTCTGGAACCCCAAAGTCTAAATCACAGGGCAGTCATTATCGTTACCTTTGAAGGCATTCTGCCTACAGGAGATTGTTGGCAGCAGGTAAGGGAGAACTAACTGGAGTGCCTTCCACTGCGGCTCCTAGGGGGTAGGATTGGTTACCAGGGTAGCAGGGTTGGTACCACAGTTGGACAGCATTATGTGTCTGTTGTTGGGTGAGGGTGATGAAAAAGATAAGTAATAGCTGAGTTGTTTTGTGTCCTTGGGCCACTCAATTGTCTGTTTTATCTGTACAATGAGTATGATCTCTCAGCTCATACTCAAATCATACTGGTAGGGAAGCCAAATTAATGATGGATTGCAAACTGCTTTACAAAATGAAAGTTCAGAACTATTTTGCAAGGGGACAGATAATTCAGAAGCCACAAAAAACTTCCTTGAGTGATGTAACTGGTGAAGAGTTGCTAAAGCACAACAGTGCTGCACCGATAACATCCTTAACCTTTTTTCCAGGAGCTGCTTTCCCACCAGAATTGGTATATGAAAATCACAGTGAGATACTGGGTCTCTAAACAGATTTATAGTAATCATCAATGTGGGTATCAACAGTATTGAAATCTTTTTATAGGGTGCCATTTTCCTGAGGCAGTATTGAGTCAGCGGGAGTGAGCAGTATTACCTTACAATGGTGACTGCTAAAACAATGGCTGAGGAATATTGCCAAGTCTAGTTTTTTAGTTGGTGGTGTGTCATGTCTTGTGGGCACACCTAGTTTTTAACATTGTTCTTTAGTCTTGTTCCGTGTTGACGAGGGTCTCCCAGACAGCTAGAGAGCAAACTGAAGGGTGCAGACAGGAAGAAACCTTGTGCCAGGACCTCAAAAGTTGGTGCTACTGCCTTGCTCCCTGCCTCTAATTCAGAGCGAGTTCAACACCTCCCTCCTACCCCAAAACCTTGGCACACACTCTTTGCCAGGAATGTTTCCCTCTCGTCTCTTCTCCTCTCCCCAGATCTAGTTAACTTTTATTTATCCTTGAGATCTCAGCTCACTTGTTATTTGCTGATGGAAGCTTTTCTGACTTCCCTGACCAGGTCCCCTGGTTCCTGTTTGTACAATGTCTGTAGCATGCTGTACTCCTCTATCATAGCACTTATTTGTACCCTTATATTTGTGTGCTTATTTGATTAATGCCTGTCTCCCCTACTAAACTATAAGCTCCATGGGGCCTGTGCCATGACTGTCTTCATTATGGTATCCTACATACCTGGCTCAATAAATATTTGTTTAATGAGTGACTCCTCAGAGCCTATAAGAGAAATCTAGAACTGCTTCAGTCAATCACTGCTTTCCTGGTGGTCCACGGCCTGGTTCTCTTTGCTCTCATCCTCCTCCCTCCTTCAGAATTCACTGTGCCATTGGAGAGATGGGAAAGACCATGACACTAAGTCAGAGCATCACTGCCTTTACTCTGCAGATTTTGTGTGTCTTAGAAATAGTCACTATCATGGTTTGGTGGGTCCAAAGGCATGGGCCGTATCTCTTTTCCAACCTTTTGATCTTGGTGAGATTGAACGCACTGCTCTTGTTACCAAGGCTCTGGAAAACAGCAGTGACACAAAGTGATTCACAAGTGTTAAGACTCAGATGCGCATGGCTGCCGTCTGAACCTCTGCCTGTTTCCATCTGACACAGAACTGTTTGATCATAAACTTCTTTTGATTTGCATAGCTTAAGACTTGCTGAAACAGACCCCTGGACCCACGGAGTCCTTCCCTGAATGCCTGAGGGTTCCTAACAGCTAGGGAGCCCAGTTCATTGACTAGGCAAACTATTAGAAATATACAGAATTGGTAGACTCTGATTCTGAGGTGTTCCTTGGAGGTGGGGATCTGGGCGTAGGTGGCATTAAGCCCTCACTCTGCCCATACCCAGAGCCTTGGGATTTTCTGCCACCTTGGTGGAGTTGATGACTCAGAGATGGCCCTTCAGCCTCGTAGCTAGGCAGTGTTTGAAGGCTGTGAGAACTCTTCTAGGCCTCAGGCGGTTGGGCCTGGGACAAAGGCTGAGGAATGCTGCTCTGGGGCTTCTGTGATGTGTGCATGGAGAACTGAGGAGGTCAGTAGCATTCACAAACTTGCATATGCTGCAACTTCTAAAGCCATTCTGGAGTCTATGTAAGTTATCTTGTCTTTTATTTAAGTCAGAAAAAATGAATGTGCTTGCTGGTAACTGTTAACAAAAGGCAGCTACCTGGCCTTTAACCATCACTTGAAAAGTATTCATTCATTAAATATCTCCTGAGTTCTGCTGTGTGCCAAGAGATGTGCTAGGTGCTCTTTTTTTTCCGTGTGATGTTTTAAATTAAGGTATTATTAATATACACTCTTATGAAGGTTTCACATGAAAAAAACAATGTGGTTACTACATTTACCCATATTATCAAGTCCCCACCCATACCCCAATGCAGTCACTGTCCTTGGGTGTAGTAAGATGCCACAGATTCACTGTTTGCCTTCTCTGTGCTACACTGTTTTCCCTGTGATCCCCCACACTATGTGTACTAAACAAAATACCCCTCAGTCCCCTTCTCGCTCCCTCCCCATCCGCCCTCCCACACCCCTCCTCTTTGGTAACCACTAGTTCCTTCTTGGTGTCTCTGAGTCTGCTGCTATTTTGTTCCTTCAGTTTTGCTTCATTGTTACACTCCACAAATGAAAAAAAAATCATTTGGCATTTGTCTTTCTCTGCCTAGCTTATTTCACTGAGTATAATATCCACCAGCTTCATCCATGTTGTTGCAAATGGTAGTATTTGTTTCTTTCTGATGGCTGAGTAGTATTCCATTGTGTATATGTACCACATCTTCTTTATCCATTCATCTATTGATGGACACTTAGGTTGCTTCCATATCTTGGCTATTGTAAAAAGTGCTGCAGTAAACATAGGGTTGCATATGTCTTTTTGAATCTGAGAAGTCGTATTCTTTGGGTAAATTCCAAGGAGTGGTATTCCTGGGTCAAATGGTATTTCTACGTTTAGTTTTTTGCGGAACCTACATATTGCTTTCCACAATGGTTGAACTAGCTTATATTCCCACCAGCAGTGTAGGAGGGTTCCCCTTTCTCCGCATCCTCGCCAGCATTTGTTGTTCTTAGTCTTTTTGATGCTGGCCATCCTAACTGGTGTGAGGTGATATCTCATTGTGGTTTTAATTTGCATTTCCCTGATGTTTAGTGATGTGGAGCATCTTTTCATGTGTCTGTCGGCCATGTGAATTTCTTCTTTAGAGAACTGTCTCTTCATATCCTCTGCCCATTTTTTAATCAGGTTATTTGCTTTTTGGGTGTTGAGGCATGTAAGTTCTTTATATATTTTGGATGTTAACCTTTGTCGGATATGTCATTTACAAATACATTCTCCTATACTGTAGGATGCCTTTTTGTTCTGTTGATGGTGTCCTTTGCTGTACAGAAACTTTTTAGTTTGATGTAGTCCCATGGGTTCATTTTTGCTTTTGTTTCCCTTGCTCGAGGATATGCATTCAGGAAGAAGTTGCTCATGCTTATATTCAGGAGATTTTTACCTATGTTGTCTTCAAAGAGTTTTATGGTTTGAGACTTACATTCAGGTCCTTGATCCATTTTGAGTTTACTTTTCTGTATGGGGTTAAACAATAATCCAATCTCATTCTCTTGCATGTAGCTGTCCAGTTTTGCCAACACCAGCTGTTGAAGAGGCTGTCATTTCCCCATTGTATGTTCATGGATCCTTTATCATATATTATTTGACCATATATGGTTGGGTTTATATCAGGGCTCTCTAGTCTGTTCCATTGGTCTGTGGGTCTGTTCTTGTGCCAGTACCAAATTGTCTTGAGTACTGTGGCTTTGTAGTAGAGCTTGAAGTTGGGGAGCATAATCCCCCCACCTTTATTCTTCCTTCTCAGGATCGCTTTGGCTATTCGGGGTCTTTTTTGGTTCCATATGAATTTTAGAACGATTTTCTCTGGTTCGTTGAAGAATGCTGTTGGTATTTTGATAGGAATTGCATTGAATCTGTAGATTGCTTTAGGCAGGATGGACATTTTGACAATATTAATTCTTCCTATCCATGAGCACGGTATGCGTTCCATTTATTGGTATCCTCTTTAATTTCTCTCATGAGTGTCCTGTAGTTTTCAGAGTATAGGTCTTTCACTTCCTTGGTTAGGTTTATTCCTAGATATTTTATTCTTTTTTGTGCAACTGTGAATGGAATTGTTTTCCTGATTTGTCTCTCTGCTAGTTCATTGTTAGTGTATAGGAATGCCACAGATTTCTGCGTACTAATTTTGTATCTCGCAACTTTTCTGAATTCCGTTATTAGATCTAGTAGTTTTGGAGTGGATTCTTTAGGGTTTTTTATGTACAATATCATGTCACCTGCAAATGGGGACAGTTTAACTTCTTCCTCACCAAACTGGATGCCTTTTATTTCTTTGTGTTGTCTGATTGCCATGGCTAGGACCTCCAGTACTATGTTGAATAAAAGTGGGGAGAGTGGGCATCCTTGTCTTGTTCCCGATCTTAAAGGAAAAGCTTTCAGCTTCTCACTGTTAAGTATAATGTTGGCTGGGGGTTTGTCATATATGGCCTTTACTATGTTGAGGTACTTGCCCTCTATACCCATTATGTTGAGAGTTTTTATCATGAATGGATGGTGAATTTTGTCAAATGCTTTTTCAGCATCTCTGGAGATGATCATGCAGTTTTTGTCCTTCTTTTTGTTGATGTGGTGGATGATGTTGATGGATTTTCGAATGCTGTACCATCCTTGCATCCCTGCAATAAATCCTACTTGATCATAATGGATGATCCTTTTGATGTATTTTTGAATTCAGTTTGCTGATATTTTGTTGAGTATTTTTGCATCTATGTTCATCATGGATATTGGTCTGTAATTTTCTTTTTTGTGGTGTCTTTGCCTGGTTTTGGTATTAGAGTGATGCTGGCGTCATAGAATGAGTATGGAAGTATTCCCTCTTCTTCTACTCTTTTGGAAAACTTTAAGGAGGATGGGTATTAGGTCTTCACTAAATGTTTGATACAATTCAGCAGTGAAGCCAACTGGTACAGGCGTTTTGTTCTTAGGTAGGTTTTTAATTACCAGTTCTGTTTCGTTGCTGGTAATTGGTCTGTTCAGATTTTCTGTTTCTTTCTGGGTCAACCTTGGAGGGTTGCATTTTCCAGAAAGCTATCCATTTCTTCTAGGTTATCCCGTTTGTTAGCATATAATTTTTCATAGTATTCTCTCATATTTCTTTGTATTTCTGTGGTGTTCATAGTGATTTTTCCTTTCTCATTTATGATTCTCTTTATGTGAGTAGACTCTCTTTTTTTTCTTGATAAGTGTGGCTGGAGGTTTATCTATTTTGTTTATTTTCTTGAAGAACCAGCTCCTACGCTCATTGATTCTTTCTGTTGTTTTATTCTTCTTGATTTTATTTATTTATGCTCAAATCTTTATTATGGCCCTCCTTCTACTGACTTTGGGCCTCATTTGTTCTTCTTTTTCTAGTTTCATTAATTGGGTGTTTAGAATGCTCATATGGGAATGTTCTTCTTTCCTGAGGTAGGCCTGTATTGCAATATACTTTCCTCTTAGCATGGCCTTCGCTGCGTCCCACAGGTTTTGCGGTGTTGAATTATTGTTTTCATTTGTCTCCATATATTGCTTGACCTCTGTTTTTATTTGGTCATTGATCCATTAATTATTTAGAAGCATGTTGTGAAGCCTCCATGTGTTTGTGGGCTTTTTCATTTTCTTTGCGTAATTTATTTCTAGTTTCATACCTTTGTGGTCTGAGAAACTGGTTGGTGCAATTTCAATATTTTAGAATTTACCGAGGTACTTTTTGTGGCCTAGCATATGATCTATTCTTGAAAATGTTCCATGTGCACTTGAGAAGAATGTGTATTCTGCTGCTTTTGGATGTAGAGTTCTATAGATGTCTGTTAGGCCCGTCTGTTCTATTGTATTGTTCAGTGCCTCTGTCTCCTTACATATTTTCTGTCTGGTTGATCTGTCCTTCAGAGTGAGTGGAGTGTTGAAGTCTCCTAGAATGAATGCATTGCATTCTATTTCTCCTTTTAATTCTGTTAGTATTTGTTTCACATATGTAGGTGCTCCTGTGTTGGGTGCAAAGATTTTTATAATCGTTATATTCTTGTTGGACTGGACCCCTTTATCATTATGTAATGTCCTTCTTTGTCTCTTGTGACGTTCTTTGTTTTGAACTCTATTTTGTCTGATACAAGTACTGGAACTCCTGCTTTTTTCTCCATATTAGTTGCATGAAATATCTTTTTCCATCCCTTCACTTTTAGTCTGTGTATATCTTTGGGTTTAAAGTGAGTCTCTTATAGGCAGCATGTAGATGGGTCTTGCTTTTTTATCCATTCAGTTACTCTATGTCTTTTGATTGGTGCATTCAGTCCATTTACATTTAGGGTGATTATGGATAGGTATGTACATATTGCCATTGCAGGCTTTAGATTTGTGGTTACCAAAGGTTCAAGGGTAACTTCCTTACTATCTAAGAGTCTAACTTAACTCACTTAATATGCTATTACAAACACAATCTAAAGGTTCTTTTTTTTTTCTCCTCCTTTTTCTTCCTCCTCCATTCTTTATATATTAGGTATAATATTCTATACTCTTTGTCTATCCCTTGACTGACTTTGAGGTTAGTTAATTTAATTTTGCATTTACTTAGGAATTAGCTGTTCTACTTTCTTTTCTGTGGTTTTATTACCTCTGGTGACAGCTATTAAACCGTAGGAACACTTCCATCTATAGCACTCCCTACAAAATACACTGTAGAGATGGTTTGAAACTGGAGCAAGGGACCATGAGCCAAGTAGGCCACAAGATAGTAAAACAGAGAAACAGTCTCTCCTATAGCTTCCAGAAGGATCACAGCCCTGGTGACAGCTTGACTTTAGCCTAGTAAGACCCATGTCAGACTTTTGATGTCCAGAACTATAAAGATAATAAGATGTGCTTTCTAAGCCACTTGGTTGGTGGCAATTTTGTATGGCAGCAATAGAAAACTAATACAAGGACATTTCATCCTATTTATATTTTTTACCCCAATATTTAACTTCAGAATTGTATTTTTGTACTATTATTTTTCCTCTTGTAAGTTCATCATGTTTCTGTTTTTCATTCTTCATGTAATAGACCCAGAACTCTTAATTTCCCTTTAAATTATGTCAAAAATTGTAATCACTTTCCCAACATTATAAACATTTTGATACTTGATTTTCATTATATCCACTAGTCTTTTCTTCTATTAAATAAGAAAACACTCTTTTAAGGAAGATAATGAAGTCAGCCTACAAGGTTTACTTTCCTCCACCTCATCTGTATTTTGTTTAAAACTCCTTAAGACAAATTTTACCTCTACATATCATTTAATTAATTTACCTTTGAATCCTATGTTTATTATGGTCCTTGCATTTGTTAGTGTTCCAGTTTACTTAGTTCTTTTAAATATTCTGTCTGTTTTCAGGTCCATTGTTTCTGGTAATGATACGTGTAAGCCATGGGTTTTGGTTGATAAATTGATTCTGATTTCCTGGATTTTGCAATATCCCCCTGTGCTTTCAAAGGCAGAAAGTGGTCTTGGCTGGTTACTTTCTCTGTTCAGGGTGATCACTCCATTTCTATTAGCTTGTAAAACCCCCTCATGCTTTTCTTCTCCAGAGTCTACGCATGAAGCTATTCACATGTTGGCCTCTGTCACTGGTAGCCTTTTCATTGTAGCAGCTTGTAAAGGCCTCTCTTTGTTTTTGAACATTAATAGTCATAACTAAGATGTGTCTAATCCAGTGCAGTGGTTATCAAACCATTTTTCACAGAACCCTGGGTGGCCTTGAGAACATTTCCAGGGGTCATCAAGATCACGAGTATTTTCATAGTAATACTAAGATGCTTTTTGCCTCTTTCTCTTGTTTGACATTTGCAGTGATGGTACAAAAGCAGTGGTGGGTAAACTGACACCTGAGCACAAATCAAGCTAGTGACATGAAACTGTGCTGGTAGTCATTGGCTTCTTCACCATAATGTGCTTGCAGTTACAAAATAAAAAAGCCAGCTTCACTTTAGAATGTCCTTGATAAAGCAGAAAAAAATAACAGTCTCATTAAATCTTGACCCTTGAATACACAACTGTTTTAATATTCTGTGTGACAAAATAGGAAGAATGCATACAGGCCATCTGCTGCATAGAGAAGTACAGTGGTTGACTCCAGGAAAAACACTTCTGTACCTGAATTGCAAGCTGCTTTTTTCATGGAACACCACTTTTACCAAGAAGGACAACTAACAGACAAGACTGTGGCTATTTGTATTAGCGTATTTGGCAGACATTTTCTCAAAAATGCAAGTAAACCTGTAACTTCAAGGAAAACAACTGATGGTGTTTTTTGCAAATGGTAAAAATTGAGCTTTCAAGAGAAGGTCAGAATTTTTGAAAAGTTGTATCCGCAACTGTAAGCTTGATAGCCTCCCAACACTTAAACTATTTCTGATGAAGTAGGTTATGACAATAACTACTGTGATTTTTTTTTTTGCTATTGTATACTGAAATGGGTCAACCTTTGAAAAATCTTCATTGCTCAGTGAAACAATATTTTCCAGATGACCTACATGGTATTATTATCATGCAGTGATAAAAGTTTCAAAGTGCATGAATTTTAATGTAGCAGATGAGAAAAAATTCATTAATAGGGCCTCAGATTCCACACCATAGTTAACCTCCAAGAAGCTACCACTTGTTGAGTGTTGGTGTCCTATCAATGAAGAATATCCACCATTGTCTGAAAAAGCTATTAAAATACTCCTATTTTTCTTTTCTAACTACATATCACCATAAGGCCAGATTTTCTTCATATGCTTGAACCAAAACAACATATTACAACAGAATGAATGCAGATACAGATATTGTATCGAGGTGTCTTCTATGAAGCCAGACAGTTAAAAAAATTTGCAAAACTAAAAACAATATTGGAAAGTAGTTTTTAAATTTAAAATTATGTTAATATATAGTATTTATTAGTTTTAATGAATTAAAAATATTTTTTAAATAAGTTCTAAAATTTGATACAGTATATTACAATAGGTATAACCCATAAAAACAAAGCTCTTTGGAGTCCTCAGTAATTTTTCAGAGAAAAAAGGAGTCCTACAAAAAATTTTGAGAACCACTAATTTATTGCTTTACACAAAGCACTGTTTTTTTATTCATTATCTTATATTCACATCCACCTTATGTGGTACATATTACCCTGATTTTATAGATGGTAATATTATGACACAAAAAGACTATATAAATATGTACATATATTTTTTCTAGTTAGCAGCCTCTCCACATCTGATAATCTTCCCACTTGGAAGTTGGCGTCTGAGTTGAATTTTGTAGTTCCCATCTCCTTACAACCTCCCCCCTTTTTTCCAATTGAAGTTTCTTACGTTGTTTCCCATAATAACAAAGCAGTTCATGCATCTTGCAAAAGAATTCAGTCCTAAGTAAAAGGGTGTAAAGACTTTCCTTAATCTTCCCTGCTGGAGATCACTGTTAATCCTCAGTGTACGTCTATCCATATGTTTTTCCAAGATTGTTGAATTATCAGTATAGTCAGTATTGTATGGTACTCAATTAAAAAGACTTTGGAGCCAAACAGTTCTTAGTTTGAATTCCAACTCTGTGAGCTGCTGGCTGCTTGGAAAAATTATTTAGCAATTAAGGCTTTACTCCTCATCTGTAAAATGGGAATCATTTAAGTGCCTCTTTCATAGGGTTGCTGTGAGGCTTATGTGAGATGATGCATGAGAAACAGCATGGTACCTGGCATGTCGAAAACATCCAGTAAATATTAGCTGTTGATATTGTTGTGTATGTACAGATAGATCAATAGATACACCAGGTTTGTTGAAGTATATTTTACATACAGTAAAATTTAGCCTGTTTTAGTGCGCAGTCCTATGAGTTTTGATGAATCCATATCCTTGTGTAACCACCACCCAAAGATACAGATATAGAACAGTTCAATCGTGCAAAAAAATTCCATTGTGTTCCTTTGTAGTCAGCTTTCCCCCAGTACTGGTAAGCACACTGATCTGTTTTCTGTATCTATACTTCTGCCTTTTCTAGAATGTCAAATAAATGGAATCATATAGTATGTTGTATTTTCAGTCTGAGTTATTTTACTTAGTATAGTGTTATTTGAAGTTCATTCCTGTTGTTATATGCATACGTAGTTTGTTCCTTCTTACTGCTGATTAGTATTCTGTTTTTCTAGAATGTCAAATAAATGAAATCATGTAGTATGTTGTGTTTTCAGTCTGAGTTATTTTACTTAGTATAGTGTTATTTGAAGTTCATTCCTGTTGTTATATGCATACGTAGTTTGTTCCTTTTTACTGCTGATTAGTATTCTGTTGAATGGATATACCACTATGGATCTTAACCATTCACCAGTTTATGGACATTGGGCTTGTTTCCAGTGGCTATTTTAAATAAAGATGCATTGAACATTGAAATACAAATCTTTGTACGTATGTGTACGTACATGCGTTTTCCTTTTTTCTTGAGTAAATACCTGGGCATGTAGTTGTTGGGCCATGGAGTAAGTATATACTAAACTTTGTAAGAAACTGCCAAAGTGAAGTGTTTTCTAAAGTGACTGTACTGTCTTGCATTCCCACCAGCAATATATGGTATGTATTTCTTCTTGCGTGAACTTTGATAATGTCTCTCTTTCAAGAAATTTATTTGTGTAAAGTTGTTCATAATCCCTTCTAATCCCTGTAGTGTTTTTAGGATTTGCAGTGAAGTCCCTGCTTTCATTCCTAATATAATTTGTGTCAACTGTTTTTTTTCCTGTTCACTCTGGTTATAGGTTTACTAATTTTCTTGATCTTTTCAAAGAACCAGATTTTACTTCCATTGATTTTACTCTAGTGTCTCTCTACTGTTTTTCATTAATTTCCATGCTCATAAGGTATCATTTCCTTTCTTCTGTTCACTTTTTAAAAAATTTCCTTCTCTTCCTAGTTTCTTAAGATGAATCTTAGATCATTGACTTCAGAGCTTCTCTAATGTAAGCATTTGATGCTATAAATTTCCCATAAGTAGTGTTTTTAGCTGTATCTCACAAATTTTTGTGTGTTGTTTTTTTACTTTCATTTAGTCCAGAATTTTTCAAATTGTTCTTGTGGCTTATTTTTCTGTTACCAATGAATTCTTTACAAGAGCATTGTTTAATTTGCAAATGTTTTGAGTTCTTTAGATATCTTTTTGTTGTTGATTTTTAGTTTAATTTCATTGTGCTTAGAGATTTACTTCATGTGATTTCAATCCTTTTAAATTTATTGAGGCTTGCTTCATGGCCCAGAATCCAGCCTGTCTTGGTGAATGTTCCACATGTGCTTGAAAGGAATTTGTATTCTGCTTTTGTTGGGAAGAATGCTTTATCATTATCAATTAGGTCATGTTAGTTGATAGTGTTATTATAATTTTGTATCGCCTTAGTAATTTTCTATGTGTTCTGTCAGTTACTGAGAGAGAAATGTTAATTTCTAATAAGAATTGTTGATTTTTCTATTTCTTCTTAATATTTTAAAGACTAATATTTTCTACATGTATTTTGAAGCTTTGTTATTAGGTACATAAATGTTTAGAGTTGTTAGATCCTCTTTGACAGATTAACCCCTTTATCATTATGAATTCCCCCTATTTGTTCCTGGTAATAATCCTTGTTCAAAAATACACCTTTTATTGTGGTAGTCAGAATGGACCCCCAAAAATATCCAGGCCATAATCCCTAGAACCTGTGAATATGTTGTGTTTCATAGTAAAGGGGACTTTACAGATGCATTTAAGGTTACAGTATTAGTCTCTATTGCTTCCATGGCAAATTCCCTCAGATTTAGTGTATTAAAGCTACACAAACTTATCTCACAGTTCTGTAGGTCATAGATACAGGAACAGCATGGTTCAGTTGGATCTTCTGCTTAGAGTCTCATAAGGCCAAAATCAAGGTGTTGGACTGACAGAATTCCTTTCTGGAGCTCTAGGGATTAATTTGCTTCCAAACTCATGCAAATTGTTGCCAGACTTTAGTTCCTTGCAGTTGTAGGGTTAAGGACCCCAGTTTCCTTGATGGCTGTCAGCCAGGAGTCATTGTCAATTTCTGGAGTCGGCCTGCTTTTCTTGGCTCATGGCTCCCTCCCTCCATAGTCAGAGCCAGCAAAGGCAGGTTGAGTCCTCATGCTTGGAATGTGTCTGACTTCATCCCCTATGCCTCATCTCTCCTCTTTTGTCACATACCTCTTACTCATATGCCTTCCTCTTCTACTTTTAAAGGATCATATGATTATATTGGACTCACCTGGATAATTCCTTATTTTAAGGTCAGTTGGTTAGTAACCTTAATTCCATCTGCAAAGTCCTTTCATGGTCGTACCTAGGTTAGTGTTTCATTGGAATAACCAGAGGACAGAAATCTTCGGGAACATCTTTAGAATTCTGCCTACCACAGTTATGGACTTTAATTTAGGAAAAGTATCCTGTGTTATCCAGGTGGACCCAGTCTAACCACATGAGCTTTTTTTTTTTTTAATTTATTTTATTTTAGTATCATTAACCTACAATTACATGAGCAATATTGTGATAATTAAACTACCCCCTTCATCAGGTCCCCCCCACCAACCCTATTACAGTCACTGTCCATCAGCGTAGTGAGATGAGAATCACTACTTGTCTTCTCTGAGCTGTACAGTCCCCCCCGTAACCCCCCAACCTATGTCTGCCAATCGTAATGCCCCTTTTACCCTCTTATCCCTCCCTTCCCGCCCTTCTTCCCCAGTCCCTTTCCCTTTGGTAACTATTAGTCCATTCTTGGGTTCTGTGAGTCTGCTGCTGTTTTGTTCCTTCAGTTTTTTTTTTTCTTTGTTCTTATACTCCAAAATAGGAGGAAAACAATTGGGAACTTGTAACGCCTAGCTTATTTCACTGAGCATAATACCCTCCAGCTCCATCCATGTTGTTGCAAATGGAAGGATTTGTTTTTTTCTTATGGCTGCGTAATATTCCATTGTGTATATGTACCACATCTTCTTAATCCATTCATCAACTGATGGGCACTTAGGTTGCTTCCATTTCTTGGCTATTGTAAATAGTGCTGCAATAAACATAGGGGTGCATCTGTCTTTTTGAAACTTGGCTGCTGCATTCTTAGGGTAAATTCCTAGGAGTGGGATTCCTGGGTCAAATGGTATTTCTATTTTGAGTTTTTTGAGGAACCTCCATACTGCTTTCCACAATGGTTGAACTAATTTGCATTCCCACCAGCAATGTAGGAGGGTTCCCCTCTCTCCACATCCTCGCCAACATTTGTTGTTGTTTGTGTTTTGGATGTTGGCCATCTTCACTGGTGTGAGGTGATATCTCATTGTGGTTTTAATCTGCATTTCTCTGATGATTAGCGATGTGGAGCATTTTTTCATGTGCCTGTTTGCCATCTGAATTTCTTCTTTAGAGAAGTGTCTACTCATGTCCTGTGCCCATTTCTTAATTGGGTTATTTGCTTTTTGTTTGTTAAGGTGCGTGAGTTCTTTGTATATTTTGGATGTCAACCCCTTATCAGATACATCATTTATGAATATATTTTCCCATATTGTAGGATGTCTTCTTGTTCTACTGATGGGGCCTTTGCTGTACAGAAGCTTTTCAACTTGATATAGTCCCATTTATTCATTTTTGCTTTTGTTTCCCTTGCCCGGGGGGATATGTTCATGAAGAAGTCACTCATGTTTATGTCCAGGAGATTTTTGCCTATGTTTTTTTCTAAGAGTTTTATGGTTTCATGATTTACATTCAGGTCTTTGATCCACCTTGAGTTTACCTTTATGTATGGGGTTAGACAGTAGTCCAGTTTCATTCTCTTACATGTAGCTGTCCAGTTTTTCCAACACCAGCTGCTGAAGAGGCTGTCCTCTCCCCATTGTATATCCAGGGCTCCTTTATCAAATATTAATTGACTGTAGGTGTTTGGGTTAATGTTTGGATTTTCTATTCTGTTCCACTGGTCTGTGGGTCTGTTTTTGTGCCAGTACCAAATTGTCTTGATTACTGTGGCTTTGTAGTAGAGCTTGAAGTCAGGGAGCATAATTCCCCCTGTTTGATTCCTCCTTCTCAGGATTTTTTTGGCTATTCGGGGTCTTTTCTGGTTCCATATGAATTTTAGAATTATTTGTTCCAGTTCATTGAAGAAAGCTGTTGGTAGTTTGATAGGGATTGTGTTGAATCTGTAGATTGCTTGAGGTAGTATAGCCATTTTGACAATATTGATTCTTCCTAGCCAAGAGCATGGGATGCATTTCCATTTGTTAGTGTCTTCCTTAATTTCTCCTAGGAGTGTCTTGTAGTTTTCAGAGTACAGGTCTTTCACTTCCTTCGTTAGGTTTATTCCTAGGTATTTTATTCTTTTAGGTGCAATTGTGAATGGAATTGTTTTTCTGATTTCTCTTTCTGTTAGCTCATCATTAGTGTATAGGAAAGCAACAGATTTATGTGTGTTAATTTTATATCCTGCAACTTTGCTGAATTCAGATATTAGTTCTAGTAGTTTTGGAGTGGAGTCGTTAGGGTTTTTTATGTATAGTATCATATCATCTGCAAATAGTGACAATTTGACTTCTTCCTTACCAATCTGGATGCCTTGTATGTCTTTGTTTTGTCTGATTGCCATGGCTAGGACCTCCAGTACTATGCTGAATAACAGTGGAGAGAGTGGGCACCCCTGTCTTGTTCCCGATCTTAGATGAAAAGCTTTCAGCTTCTCGCTATTATGATGTTAGCTGTGGGTTTGTCATATATAGCCTTTATGATGTTGAGGTACTTGCCATCTATACCCATTCTGTTGAGAGTTTTAATCAAACATGGATGCTGAATTTTGTCAAATGCTTTTTCAGCATCTATGGAGATGATCATGTG
>JAQQAC010016209.1:125949916-125970010 GCA_029783875.1 Phataginus tricuspis | reverse complement strand
CCCATTCCTCTTATTGCATCAAAGCTGGTAATAGATGTTCTCAACAGTGTAATTTCTAATTAATGTAAACATCCTCTTCAGGAAGTCTCTTTTATGTGAAGTATGAGAGAGAGAAACAGAGAGGGAGAGAGAGAGAGTGATTTATTCAGTCATGAAAAGTATATTACATGTACTAAAATGTTAGTGTATTTGAATGTCAGCGGCTGCCTTTTTAAACCTAGAATCAAATAATTAGTCAGAGACAGAACTTAACCATATCTTGAACATGTCAACCTTTTTCAGTCTCCATGTCGCGGTATGGCTAGTTCCTCTGCTTGGAATGCTTCCTCATCTCATGGCCTTTCCAGTCTGGCAGCTTTCCGTGTATCCTCTGGAACCAGCTCCAGGGTCATCAGCTCTCTGCTTCCCAGTGCCCTCACACAGAACCTGTATTTCCTCTTCTGGCTTCCCGTCTCACTCTGCCCTAGCACCATTCCAGCACATATCATGCTATATTGTAATTATGTTTCTGTGCGGACACCCTCCTACCAGGAAGCCCTGGAAAGCAGGGAACATTGTTTCTCTTATCCCTAACACAGTGTTACTACATAGAACTTTTCAATAAATAATTGAACTAGTGCCTCATTTCGTGTGCTGAAAAATTGTGCTGTTACTACTCCCCAATTCATTATCACATAAAAGTGAATCCTCTTTAATCGTTTTACTTTTCTCCTAGTAAATTCCTCATCTATGCCTGTTTGCTGCTGTTCTCTGTGCTACTGGCCCTTCGTCTGGATGGCATCATTCAGTGGAGTTACTGGGCTGTTTTTGCTCCAATATGGCTGTGGAAGTTAATGGTCATTGTTGGAGCCTCGGTTGGAACTGGAGTCTGGGCACGAAACCCCCAGTATCGGTAATACTGCGTTATAAAACCCATTGGTCTCTGTCCTGGGCAGTGATATCTTGTTTTTGACTTTTGATAAAGTAAGAACTGTTTTCATTTCTACCTAGCTGGGGTTTTATAAGAACTATAATATAGGCAAACTGAGTTCTGGTCTGAGTTTTTAAAAATTAGGTATTTGATAGTCGTTTTTTCCCCCCCAAAAACAGTGTTATTTTGGGTGCTTAAGTTCCTAGACAGCCCACAAAAGCCTGTGTAATCCAAACTGCATCCAAAACACAGAACTGTTATACCATACTGGACTAGGAAGTATAAAACTATCGTGTTTGTAGGAGCAATTTTACAAACCAGAGTTTTATTTCTGGTCTTCAGGGATACGTCCTTGTCTATTTCAGCCCTGGAACTGGGGTTCTCCTTGTCCCAATCTCCTAGTCCTGGGTTTTAGGACTATTAGCAGTGTGGGGGAGGTAGCTTGCCAGTGAATCTCTGAGACAGGGAAAGATGAGGCCCAGATGCTCTGAAGGAGAGCAGAGCCTTCAGGGGCTGGGTAGGGGGACAACTTGACCTTCAACTCCTCTGTGCCTTTCTTCTTGGGTGCCTCAGCTGGTCCATGATCTTGGGGCGTTGGCTCACTCCACTGTGCAGTCTGGTGCTGCTGGGGCCTCTGAGATTCTCTCCTCTCTCCCTCGCAGAGACTGGAACTTCAGAAAGGAAAAGGGGTGGTGGGGCAGAATTGAGCTTGGGGGACTATTCCAAACCTTCACTAGGAAGATGAGCAGTGAAGGAATGCCCAATGGGCAGGTGCGAAGGAAAGGGGACACATGTAGCTGCTCATGTGAGAAAAGTGTAAGAGTTGTTTAACTCTTGGTTATTGACTTTAAAAATAGGATTTACCTCATGTAAAGTATATCACCACATATGTGTCCAAGAACTTTAAAACAGTCAAGCAAAGAGCCTTGGCAGATGGAGGACATTTGTGTGTAGCTGTTTTAAAGTACTTAGAGTCTTTTTATAGGATTGCCTGTGCAGCTGCAAATCTTTTTTTAATGAGATTTTTTTCATATATCTAATGTTTACTACTCAAAGAATGAAAAGTTAAATTAACTACACATTTTAGATTTCAGTAATTAATTTTAGAAGGTATTTGAACTGCTCAGTTGATTTAAGACTTCTGGGTCAAGGAAAGGAATTGTATGGCATGTAGTTGAATGTAGTGAATGTCACGTCATGGTTATTCTCATGCTACCATTATTCAACAGAACACGGTTGAGTTCTATAGAAATAACTGCTGACCTCCTTTTCTCTGTGTCGTAAACTCAGGTGTATTTGTCACCAACAGGATACATCATACGTGTTCATCTTTATTTGAATGAAACATCATAGGCCTTCCAAATCCATTTTTAAACATTTTCCTGATAGTAACCTTATTATTTTTTAATTGCTTATCTATTAAGTTCATGCTTAATGATATTTAAATAGCTAATTAAAGTGATTTTGCTTCAGAACAATTTTAACTGCTCTTTCATCTGCATGTGTTAATTCATCCTAATGGAAAAGAAAGGAAATAACACCTGACAATAGTTACCATATTCTCTTGAAGTATAACCCATGCTTGTTCATAAAGCTGGAGTTACAGTAGTGCATGAAATGTGATTTACATGGTTTTTAATCCATTAAGAGATGAGGATTATGAGATTTAAGGGATGCTTGTCAGTTTTTTGCAGTAGACACAATCAGTTTGAATAATTGTGGAAGTAGTTGAATTTAAAGTCATGAGCAAAAGTGTATATGTGCTGTCAGGGAAATCGTTACAGGCTGTTACCTCTGAGAATATCCTTATACAGTTAATGCTTTAAGTCTGGTTTGGCTGTAATGTTCATGTGTTGTCATGTAACAGTTCTTTGATGTTTGGAAGGTTGTCTAGAAATATTCAGGTTACCTTTCTACCTGATTTTCCTTCACTTTTTGTCAAATTTACAAATATAGTTCATCATATCAACAGAAGTTGGTATTTGCCCTGGTCTGCTTGCTTAGTATGGAAATTCTGAACTGAATGTGTCTTCTTCTTTTTCCATGCCCATTTTTAGAGCAGAAGGAGAAACATGTGTGGAGTTTAAAGCCATGCTAATCGCAGTGGGCATCCACTTGCTCCTGTTGATGTTTGAAGTCTTGGTCTGTGACAGGATCGAGAGAGGAAGCCACTTCTGGCTGCTGGTCTTCATGCCGCTCTTCTTTGTGTCCCCGGTTTCGGTTGCAGCTTGTGTTTGGGGCTTTCGACATGACAGGTCACTAGAGGTGAGAGTTCGTATATTTAAGAATGTCGTAAAAAGTAAAATCTCTTGGTCAGTTATGGTGATGTAGATTTCTTGCCCTTTGTTAGATTGACCATTAACTCTAGATCATGGTATATCATGGAACAAAACGCAGTGGCAATAATCATGTTTCTCTTTCTTGACCAAGAATAGGGGCTTTGTACGCAGGCCATCAGGCTTCTTCCGGCTTCCTGTCTTTCCTTACCCACCTGTATTAGCCTTCTCCTGAGGAACAGAACTGATAGGATAGCGGGAGAGGTTTATTTACTGTAACTGGCTCATGCAATCATGGGGGCTGGAAAGTCTGAAATCCCTAGGGCAGGCCAGCAGGCAGGAGCTGATGTTGCAGTTTTGAGGCAGAATTTCTTCAGGAAACCTCACTTTTTGCTCTTAAGGCCTTTTAACTGATTGGATGATACCCACCTATGTTGTCAAGGGTAATGTTCTTTACTTAAAGACAGTACCTTCACAGCAATGCCTAAATTAGTGCTTGATTAGATAACTGGGTACTTTATAGCACAGCCAAATTGACACAGAAAACTAATCCCCACACCACCTCAGACCCCAGATGTAGCACTTCAGCTGCTCACTGGCTAGCTTTAAGCTCTTTTTGCTTAGATATAGGGGATACATAGATGAATAAAAAAGACAGTACTGGCAATAGTAGTACTAGTGATGCAAACAATTGCAGATCACATTTATTGAACATGTACCACATGCCAGGCATTGGGCTAGGCATTTCACATACACTGGCATCTTATTAAAGATTCACAACCATCCTGAAAAGTAGGTATAGTCACCATCCCTGTTTTCCAGAGAGTAATGTGTTCCTGTCCACTCCTGAAGGGCAGGGCCAGGAGCCCCTTTCAACCAGCGTGACTCCAAAGCCTGGGCACCAAACCACAGAGAAGCTGAGGGCCTGCAGCCTAGACAGACAGATGGAGCAGAGGACAGATGCTGGGATGTTTGGTTTGAGCTGTGCAGGTAGAAGTAGAGGAAGGAGCCGGCAGTTGGGCCAGGAGGCAGCATAGGAGCTGGGGAGTGGCTCATTGTATGGCGAGCTTGAGAGGAAGGCACTGTAGAGAGGGAGGGTGAGGGAGCAAGTTCCTATGGGGACCAGAGTGAACAGGACCCTGAGCACCAGGAAGGGTTTGGCCTTGACCAGGAAGAGCCATCCCTCACCTCTGGCGCCAGGGGAAAGGGCACAGCTGGGAATGGCTGCTAGGTCCCAGTGACTTTGGGTGGACAATCGCCCTGAGGGCCCACTTCCCCTCCGTGCACTTCTCCAAGCCTTCCACTGTCAGCCACTTCTTGCACCCCGTGCCATTATCAGAGGTATGCCAAAGTCAGAAGGGAGGATGATTAAGAAAAAGATGTGCGAGAAGACTCCTCTGGGGGAGGATGATGGGAGCCTGGTGGGAAGCACTGAGCTAGCCCCTCCTTGCCCCCATGTAGCCAGTAGCTGCCTGTCTGCATGGCACCCCTCCCCACCTCTTCCTCTAGCAGTCTCTGGGGCCCTTTGCCTGGCCTGGGCAGGGCAGCCACATGCTTGCTCCAGACCCTCTCCACTTCTGCATCCTCTGAGCATTTGCTCCTGAACTGATGCACACACTCTCTAGTAACTTCCATCTCTCATCTGAAAGGGAAAACAAAAGGACAGCAGCAAAACCCTCTCAGGCTCTGGCTGTTATCACAGAAAGGCTCCCTGACCCAATGGTGTGCTGACCCTGTGCTCCCTGCTGAGCTGCTGCACACCCTGGGGACTGGCACTGAGTGCCCTATGGCCGAGTCCAGCCTCTCCAGGCCTCCTCTTTCCTGGATACTCTGTACCTCCTGATGTTCTTGGTCCTTTTCCCCAGTCTGCCTGCCTCTGTCTCCAGCGCCACTGCTATTTTCTTCAGGTTCTAGCCTTGGCATTTTCTATCCTTACTGTGTGTGCTGCCTCTGAATGGTGGTGTTGACACTTCCTGTCTCTACTGCTGCTTGTGTGCTGTCACCTCCTGAGTTCACATTTCTAACCTCAGATTTCTGCACTAGCTCCAGACTCCTTACCCTGCTTCACCCAAGTCTGTGCTCCCTATTCTGTTTAGAGGCATCTCCACCACCCAGCCAGCCTTCCCTTTCACTTCCACTGCTTTGCATGTTTTCTCTATTACCTGAGGAAATGAAGTCAAACTAAGCTTTAAAAATCATTTGCAAAAGCTCATTAGCAAAATCACTGAGCTCAAACATTCTAGATATTACGTATTTGCCTCAGCACTTCTCAGTGGGTAAAGGGCATATGCTATTGGCCTTTTGAATAGAAAATGTCTTGTGGAACAGGGCTGTCTTGTGCGTTGCAGGACACTAATCCCTGACCTCCACCCACTAAATACTAGTGAAGGGGTGTCCCACTCAAATCTTTGTGACATACAGTGGTGCTCCTGCACGATTCTTAGCCTCTTCCTGGGGGGAGCAGCATTGCCTGGGTTGGGAAGCACTGGGAGAGTTAGATCTAAGAACGGCTGGACCGAAGCTGAGGAGGAAGTTGAAGACAACTGTAAAGATTTGGTACTTTTCTTCTTGGGAAGTGAAAGCATACACAACAGCTAGGGCTGCACTGGGCAGGAAGCCATATTTTCCTAATGCAGAGCTACATATAGAAAGTCAGTTGTTCGTAGGGTCACATCCTTGGCATTCCTACCTACGACAAGAAGCATTGTGCCATGAGTTGAGCTCCCTCTTGGTACCTGTGTCCCAGGAAGAGGATCACCAGCACTTGGTGGGCAGTGATCCAGGCTAGGCCTACGCAGAGATGTGAGGTAAGAGCCAGGGTTTGCCAGTATGCCCTGTGCAGGGAGGGAAAGGAATGGTATGGGCAGACAGAGGGAGTAATACAAGGGCACAGAGGCAGGATGAAATCTGTCATGTTGAGTCAACAATGGTGGCTCAGGTATGAGTGGAGCAGGGTTTCCCAAGATGCAGAGGGTCTTGGAGGTGGATGGCGAGGACGGCTGCCCCAGCTGTAGTGGATGTACTTGATACCACTGACATGAGCAATTAGAGATGGCAGGATGCTAAGTGTTCTGTTAGGTGTATTTTACCACAAGAAAAATGCCTGAAGCATAAAGTAGAAAGGAGGGAATTGTGGGAGTTGGGGGAAAGGAAGGTTGTGTAGAGGGATCGGGCTGCGGGCCCAGACACTCAGTCTCTAGAACTTGTGCTGAGCTGCCCCAGAGCGCCATAGGGAACTCATGGGGCGCCACGGGGCACTGGACATTTTGAGTGAGTAGCAGTAATACCTGATATATATGGGGACACCCTATGAACCAACTCTAAGGGGCTTACGCTTTTGTTATCGGTCACACTACATTCCTTTCAATGATGTTGTAGAAGAAGCTGGGTTGTGGGCAGTTACTGGGGCGGGAAGGTGATACTGTGCAAAAAGCCACATGGGGGAAATGTAATGAGGGTAGATGCACCCTGAGAAATGGTGTAGTACCCAGCAAGTACACACATCCCCTTAGGAATTAGTTGGGGTTATTTAAGAATGAAGTAACTATAATATTTTTATTTTGATTTATGTAAGTTCTTTTTCAGTTTAGATCTAATTACTTAAATCAATGGAACTGTTAGGTATTTCTTTTGGCCCAGAGGCCTTTGAAAGAATTGCAGAGTCACTAAGTGCCCTGTGAACTGAGAACTTGGGGAAACTCTGAGCCAGAGCAGACGGCTGCCTAGGATCCTCATCACTGAGGCATTGGTGAGCCACTGAAGAGCAGCACGCGGTGTGACCTGAAGGAAGCCCGGAGGGCGTTTGGGAACAGAGGGCTTTGCAGACTGGAGCCCAGTCAGCAGGCTGTGGCAGCGCTTTGGGGGCTGGTGATGAGGAGGGCCTGATATGGCAGTGGAGAGCGGGCAAGGAGATTCAAGAGAGGTCTGGATGGTAGAGAAGGCAGGACATGGTGGCTGAATGTGCTGGGCAAAGGAGGAGAAGCTACCTCCCAGCGTCAGGGTTTGGGTAGTTGAGACATTACAGTACCTCACAGTGAGACAGGTGGCTGGGGGGAGTGGCAGGGTAAAGGCGTAACGGGATGTGTGTTGTGGGGGTAATGAACTCAGATTGGGACTGGCATTGTCTGAGGTGCCTCTGAAGAGCTGCGTCTGGGCCACAGCTGGGTCAGAGACAGGGATTTGGGAACCACCTAATGGGAGGCAATGCATGCCAGGCGTGTATGTCTCTGTTGTGGGGAGAGAAGACTGAGTTTATGGCTCCTGTGAGCATCACTATTTAAGGAGAAGAAAAGGAGACTGGAAAGGAAGTGGCAGAGCAGCAGAGGAGGGCAGGAGCACACTGGGAGCCTAGAAGGAGTGGAACTGGACAGAGCAGTAGAGGTGCTGCACAGACATCCCAGAGGCAACCAGCGGCCTTGATGAAAGCAGTTCCCAGTGGCCATGCGGGTGAAGGCTGATCGCAGCGCATGGAGCTTGGAGTGGCAGGGGAGGCCACAGGCCCTTAAGTATCCATGATACAGCTCGGTGGTGAGGGAAAGGCAGAGCTGGGCTAGGAGGGGACCCGGGATGGGAGATCATTCGGTCTTGTGTTGTTTTGTGTTTAAGAGGAATGAGTTGAACTTGTTTCTCTGCTTCTGGGAAGATCAGTGGAAAAGGTAGGGTTCAAGATGTAGTTGAGAATCTGTAATTGATGTTTTGATGTTACAGGGCCCTGAGGAGCCAGAAAGGATGGGGGTGGGGGGAGGATGCACTACCAAGTCCTGGGGTATAAGAAGGAAGTACAGGGACGATTAGGAATAAAGGTGTTTGTGGATAAGGGCAGGAAGGAAGCCTGGGGAGTCCACTGCGGTTTGCCTTTGTTCTTGGCAGGCCTGGGAACAAGAGCATTGCCTAGATGATCATAATGGGTAGGGCACCACTGAGCAGAGGGGAACAGGCAGAAGGCTGGGGCAGGTTTCTCCTTGGCACAGCTGTTTCACTCCTCTGGTGCTGAAAATCAGGAGGTCCCAGTGTAACTTCATAAAACTTTTACTATATTCTAATTTGCATTGTCTTTAAATGTATTAACCAAATAATTGCAGTGTTGAATATAACTTTTACTTTAACTGATTCTTTTCTTCATTTTTAGTTAGAAATCCTGTGTTCTGTCAACATTCTTCAGTTTATATTCATTGCCTTAAGACTGGACAGGATCATCCACTGGCCCTGGCTTGTATGTAACTTTTTAAACCCTTAAATAAACTTTTTTGTTGTTGTTATAAAAGTAATCGGCTCCATAATGAATAAAGACAAACCTCATCACTTCTGCCAAAAGCCTTTGATAAAACATTCATAATAATAAATATTTTTCAGGCACCCATCCTACATATTCAGGGTGCTGTATCTGGAGAGAACAGTAATTGGGTTCAAAACTCCCTGTTGTGACATGGAGGAAACAAATGTGGATAAGATGAAAATTTTAGTATAAGGTACAATCAGAAAAAAAATTAGGTATTATGAATGTTTTCTGTAAAGATGAACAGAGGGGCTTTTCCAGCCCCAGTCCTGTGTGGGTCCCAGCAGACGAAGCAAGCAGTCCGATTGCACATTTCCCACAATGAAGAGAGACCAAGTGAAGTTGTTACGATCACATCACTAACATTCTACCCACAAGGGGCATGCCGCTAAATGGGTCTGATCACAGAAGTGCTTTAGGAGGGGGGACACAGGGAAGAGGCTGTGCTTATTAGACTCAACACCAAAGCCTACAATCAGGAGCTCCAAGGTCCTCAGGAAGATTAAAAAAGCACACAGCAACCCGAGGCATAGGTTTGAAAGTAAATGCGAAACCAAGTGTTAGAAGAAAACATGGGAGAAAATCTTTGGGACGTATGGTTTGATGAAGAGTTCTGGGAAATGACATCAACAACATGGCCCTTAAAAGAAGCTCAAAGCTGAAATGAAATTAATGAAAAGACAGGCCACAGACTAGCAGAAAATATTTGCAAAGCACATGTTTGACCAAGGACTTGTATCCCCAACACCTAAAGAGCTCTCAAAACTCAAAAACCAAACAACCTAATTTAAAAATTGACAAAAGACATGAACAGAGAATTTACAAAGCAGATATACACACATGAAGAGGATGTCATTACCAATGCTGGAAGGCAAGTGGAAACCAGGATGAGGTAACAGCACACTCATCAGAATGGCAGATACAATAAAAACACAGTACCGAGTGCTGGGGAGGATGCAGAGGGAATGGGACACTTGCACATCCCTGGTGGGAGTGCCAAGTTGGATAGGCACTCTGGAAAATGGTTTGGTGATTTCCTATAAAGTGAAACATGGAGTTACTGTATGACCTAGCAGTGCTAATCCTGGGTATTTCCCCTAGAGAAATGAAAACATACAGCCAGAGAAAAGTCTGCATAGGTGTTTATAGCAGCGTTATTTGTGGTAGCCCAAAGCAGGAAAACACCCAAATGTCCCTTTGCTGGTAACTGCATAAGCAGGTTGTGGTGCATCTATCCAGTGGAACACCACTCAGCCATAAAAAGGATTGATGCTTGGTCCCTGTAACCACATGGATGAGTTTCAGAGGTGGTCTACCAAGTGAGAGAAGGCAGTCTCAGGTGACATGCTGTATGATCCCACCTACATCACACTCTTGAAAAGACAAGTGCACTGGCAGAGACCAGATCAGTGATTGTTGGGTGTTGATTCAGTTAGGGCTCAGCACGAGGGAATCTTGTGGGGTGACGGAGTTGTCCTGTGTTCTGTGTGGGGCTTTGCAGTCTACCTGTGCATACATGAAAAGTCATAGAACTATACACCGAAAGGAAACAGCCAATATTACAGTTTGATGAAACAAGGCCAAGGGGTGATGGGCATATCCAAGGGGGACGCGCAGGAGGGAGGAAAGATCATGCAGAGTCGCTGGGTGAGGCCCCAGGACTTAGCCTGCATGCTTGTGTGGGGACGAGACCAGGGTTTGATGATACCTCAGTGGCACACAGAACTCACCTGGGGGAGGCCCAGTGGCCAGGGAGCAGAGCCCTCCCAGCATCAATGTGCAAGTTAGCAGGGGCCTGTGCGGCCTGGGCAGCTGAAGTTACCAAGGAGAATGTTACCCCAAAGCGTTTGGCCAAAGTGCTCCTGGTGGGGTAGAGAAATGGCCTGTGCTGACCGTGTGGCAGGGTGGCAGCACGTCCCTGTTTCCTGGAGGTGTCACCCCACAGGGATGGGGGTGGGCGAGGGGGCAAAGCCAGTGGGGCCAAGCGCAGGCTGAGTGAGATCAAGCCTCAGGCAGAGCAGCTGTAGGGCTCTTCACCTCAAGAGTGACCCATGACAGAGTACTTCTTGGCCGGCAGCATGTCTTACAGTGAACACGCTGTGTCTCCTCATCCCCTTGCTGTCCTCACAGCAGTCCTGGAACGTGGGCTGTCCCCATTCATGCACACACTGTCCTAACTGGGACCCAAACTAAAGACTTTTCTTCTGTCCTTCCTTCAGGTTGTATGTGTCCCCCTATGGATTCTCATGTCCTTTCTGTGCCTGGTGGTCCTCTATTACATTGTGTGGTCTGTCCTGTTCCTGCGCTCCATGGATGTGATTGCAGAGCAGCGAAGGACACACATAACGATGGCCCTGAGCTGGATGACCATTGTTGTGCCTCTGCTTACTTTTGAGGTAAGCTGTTGGCGGCAGAACTCCTGAGGCTCTGAAGCCCGCCCTTCCCTCTGACAGCGCCCTGTGAACCCAGAGGGGCAGCCGATCTGCCTGAATTCCCTGTGGGCCAGCACCTGGGGAGCCTGCCCGCCAAGAAAGCGTGACAGTGGGATGGGAGCATCACTTCTTTTGGGGGCTTGGGGCTAATCAAGAACGGCTCCATCCCAGCCATGATGGATGGGTGTGTGTATGTGTGCATCTGTACGTATCACTTTGTCTCCTTGGAGAAAGAGAACGTTGGATGTCATGTTTTCATATTTGAGTTCTGTAGAGAATTACAGAATGGGTAATGTGGGCTCCTTAGAACAAACACCAGGAAGAGTTTCCCATAACAATCCTGGCATAGGTGGATGAATTTTGCTTAGTCCTAAAGACAGATATGAAACCTATTCTCACCCTTTCCCCCAGAATAGAGGGTTTCTGTGGTCTCCTGTGGAGCTGACTTGCCCCCTTGTGAGGCCTGACAAGGGGGGGGGAGACTGGCTTCAGACCTTGTTTTCAGATGCAGCATTAATGGAACCGCCACTATTTCTCTTTCTTCAGATCCTGCTGGTTCACAAACTGGATGGCCACAACGCATTCTCTTGTACCCCAATATTTGTCCCCCTTTGGCTTTCCTTGATCACTCTGATGGCAACCACATTTGGACAGAAGGGAGGAAACCACTGTATGTACTCAGCATTTCAGAAGCCCTGAGCCTGTGTGTGTTGGGGGGGGGTTGCGTGTGGCCCCAGTCTATGAAATGAGGAGCCAAGGAGTTTGTGTGGGAAAACTGGGGCTCGGGAAGGTGTGGAGAGTTCCAAAGGGAGGATGTGCTGTCCACCTTGCTTGCCCTGCCCTGCCTCATGGCCTCCCCAGAGATGCACTCTGCTGTTTGAGGTAGGACTGACTGTGGCAGGTGGCCTCTCTGAGCCCTGTCCCCTCTGCCATGACATGGCGATCAAGATAGGATTGGATTGAACTCCCCGTCACCCACCCATACCCAGCTTTGAAGTGATCTTTCGTGAGGGTCCCTTCCTCCCTAGACTGCTCCTTTGCATGTTGCTTTCTGGAAGCCATGGCACAGGGACTGTGCTCCGGGAGAGCCAGCACTGAGCTGTCATTCCTGCGGTACCCAGACAGGAGGAATGGGCCTTGGAGAAGTAGCTTTGAGGAGGCCTCAGGAGCTCAGGTGGCCTCCTGGCCTCGACTGACACATACCTGCCATCCCCCTGGATGCCACAGGGTGAAAGAAATCTTTTTCTTGGATGATGTTCTCTGTCAACCATGAGTTTCTCCTGGGCAGGGAAGACTACAAGGTATCGACATAGTCTAGGCACCACAGGTATTTGAGACTCACTGGAGCCATAGTTCTCACATTCTGGAGCGACCATGGAATCCCCAGGAGGCCTTGTGCCAACTGAGTGCCCCACCCCACCCCCAGTTTGATTCAGGAGGTCTGGCTGGGGCCGGGGATCGCATCCCTGACAGGCCCAATCCAGGAACCTGCCTGAGGAACCACAGAGCTTCAGGTCTTCTTGCCCTCAGTAGGTACTTTACATCGTACAAGTAAAATCTTTCATTTGGGAAAGAAAAGTAACATGAAATTCGGTGGAAGCTATTGTTTGAAAAAGTACATTCTTCTTTTTCAGGGTGGTTTGGTATTCACAAAGATTTCTGTCAGTTTCTGCTTGAAATCTTCCCATTTCTGAGAGAATATGGAAATATTTCTTATGACCTCCATCATGAAGATAATGAGGAAACTGAGGAAACCCCAGTTCCAGAACCTCCTAAAATTGCTCCTATGTTTCGGAAGAAGACCAGGGTGGTTATCACTCAGAGCCCTGGCAAGTATGTCCTCCCACCTCCCAAACTAAATATTGAAATGCCAGATTAGACACCACCTCCCGGGACAGAGCATAGAAGACCGGGACGCACGTTCTCTTCTACCTTTGCCTGTTTGTCTGCCCCACCCAGGACTGGAATTGGAGCTGGATCTCCGGGTTCCTCCATCTCATTCCTTGTTTGCATTCAGTGCCTACCAGTGACTCACCACGATGGGCCACTCATGTGGCAGGTGACCAGAAGGCAGTGTGGTGTGGGGTGTGTGTCAGAGCATGTGGATGTGATGAAAGGAGCATGTGTGTGCGAGGGAAGCCAGCTCCCTCTGGGTGGGCACCTGAGCAGCCGGCTCGGACCCATGGGATAGCTGATTAGGCAAGAGAAGGAGCTGCTGCGTGGCTGGTTGTCCAAGTGCTAAAATCCCCATCGAAGGTGTTATTTGAAAATGTCTTTTTAAACCAGGCCAGCCTCCCCACATAGCTCAGTTTCTCCTACTGTGCTGTAGTGGGTAGGAACTATCCATCGGCCCCTCTGGCACCCCGTGTGCATCCACACCCTCATTCCTGTCCCTGTTCCCGCTGTCGAAGTAGTTTCTCTCTGGGCATGCTGACAGCAGTCTTCAGTGGCCCCATGGGTGAGCCCTTTCTCATGGAGTGACTCCATGCCTGTATAGTATTTATACAAATATTTTAGCATTGTAATATACCGTGTTAAATCCTAGTTCTATGCAGTATATTCTGTTAAAGTATTTTTTTACAAGCTTGTATTGGAGACATACGTGTTCTGTAGCAGAAGTAGATGCTGGGGTCACCGCCATTTCCCCCTTGAATTTCTCCATGTACATAGGAGTTGCTACTGCTGGAACAGCCACGATTAGCAACAAATGGTTTGTGCTCTCCTAGCATCCTGGGAATATTGGCTTTGCCAGAAAACTAAAGCACAACTTGAAACTGGAATACTGGAGGCAGGTGCAAAGACTGGAAATGGCCAGCAGAGTTGTGTATATGCAAATGTCTGAGGCTTTTGTCTGCCCCATCAACACCACTTCCAGCTGGGCCCCTGCTTTTAAGTAGGAGCGAGTTGCTCCATGAACTGGTGGTCCAGCCATGCGTGAGTCAGAGGGAGGAAAGCAGAGCCTACAGGATAAGGCCGTTCTGCCTGGCAACACGAGGCCATTTTTAAAGGAGTGTCACAGGAGCACTTACGTTCTCACCCAGGAGAGCAATAGTGGGTATAAAGCAGGCAGTGCTAACGTCTAAACCAGGCTCAACTGATGTCTAACGCATACACAACCACCCGGGCCCCAACTCCCAGCAAGCCTGCTCTGCTGGGGGGAGATGAGGGACGATTGGGATGATGCAGCCTTTCCTGCTTGGTGGGTAACAATGAAACTCACTCCACTATTTTTGCTCCCTTCAGCTATTCAATAAACTGTTCCTCATTTTTCATGTGCACTGTGTGGGTCTTCCTTAGAAAATGGCCCAGGACACCACAATTATTTTCAGCCATGAAAAGGCACCTCTTGCTGCCACAAGTGGCTGAGGCATGCAGGGGTGCTTGGATACCTCTAATGAGTCTAGGTGCAGTCTGAACACACGGTATGCAGTGGGAAAGATGTGTCGTGGAGATTCTCCCGTTGGCTAGGGAATTCCATGTCACAATCGTCACGGCTCGGGAGCCTTAGGAGAGTGTTCGCGGGTTCCAAGGCAGTCCTGGGACGTTGCCCGGTCACGCCAGCAGCTGGCTGAGTATGGCTTACTTTGAAATAAAACACTCTGGTTTCCGTCTACCTCACCCTAGCTGCCTCTACATTAGAGCAGGCACTCAACGGAGGTGGCGTTTCAGCCCATGGTTGGCAGCAGTTCACAAGTCCATCACCTGTGGGTGAAGAATGCAGTGGGTATCCAACAGCCACAGACAGATCACTTCTTAAGCTCATTAGATTTGAGACGTGCCATTGGACAAACTGCCCTTTTCAGTAACCACAGTAGCTATGACTCAAGCGTTAGGTGCCTACCTACCTGCTGCACAACCCAGTGAACCCTCAGGTCCCACAAGGAGATGCTACTGCTGTTGCTCCTGTGAGGACACAGAGGCCCAGAGAAGTTATAGGATGGGCCCAAAGTCAGGCAGCTGGGCAATGGCATCATGTGCTGCCTGCAGAGCCCTTGCTCCCATGCACTGGGCCAGAGGGCCTGGGCCCTGGGCTGACAACGCCCCGCTTTCGGAGGCATATCTGCTGCATGGAAATCCCGGGAACACCATTGAGCCACGTACAAACAATCATCGAATGGGTGCGTGGGTAGGGGCATCAGTGGGGGTGGCCCTGTATGTGGGGAGAGTGTGCTTGAGAGGCTGCCCTCCCTGGCCACCTCTTACTGGTTGTCCCAGCCCCACAGCCCAAAGAAGCATTGCAGGGCTCAAAGCCTGGGCACCAACCAGGATGGGCATCCTCACAGACATCGGTCAAGGAAAGTAAGCCATGGGAGAGGCAGATGGTATGCTTGACAATCTGCCCAGTGGACATGGGGAGGGCATGTGCATGCTGAGGAGAGGCAGGAAGGAGGCCACCTTCTCCTCTTCCTCCATCTGCCAGGTGGTGATGTGACACTTAGCTGACCCACTCCCTAAGCAGCAACCTGCCATGGGCCTTCTGGTGAGCAGTGGCACCAGGGCGCCAGGTGCAGGGTGTCTGTGAGGGCACGCTCACTGCTCCGGCCAAGACAGTGATAAAAGGATGATGTGGCTATGCCCTTGACCGTGGACACCCATCCTGGACTCGGCTTAAAAGCATCTGTCTCGTTCAGGGCCCTCAAGGCCAATGCACTCAAAGGCACTACAACCTTCCATCAGGACACCAGTGTGGGTTGGCTGGGCCCCAGGGGGTGGAGGAGAAGACAGCTGGTAGTTTACACCCAATGCTTGGCGTGTTACATTAAACCCATGTACAAGGGTCACCTTGCCTGGCCATTGACCAGGACGTCGGCGAGCTGACAGATGGACCGGGTGGCCTGACCCTTTATGTGGTCACTTGGTAGCTGTGCTGCGATGTTAGCCCCAAGCAACCTGAGCCCCTTTGTGACGTTCCACGCTGCACTGTCATTAAGGGGTGCTGCTGGCCACGCTTCAGTCTCATGTTCTCATGTTGGTCCATTTGGTGGGACAAGGAGGGGACCTGTGTAGGCATTGTGGAGAAACTTCCAGAAGGAGATTTTGGAGTGGGACAGCTGGCACAGGGTGTTTGAAACAGACCGTATGAAGAGTTTCACCCACCAGCTTAACCTCTATGGATTCAGCAAAGTGCATGACGACCTTCACATATCCTATCTGCCTTCCAAAATTTTCCACGGACAGGAGATCTGTCTACATCCAGAGCAAGGTAGGGGCGGACAGACCTTCCGGGACCTGAGCCACAGGGCTCTGGCAGTGGGGGCGTGGGACGGGGTGGGGTGGGGTGGAGGCCCAGGCCTGTGTCTGCGGTTGGGGGTGGGGGAAGCAGGGAACCGGGTGCCCGTGTGTCAGGAGTTGCCCATGGCAGCCAGGAGCTGATACGGGGACAGTGCTCAGAGGGCGCCAAGCCTATGGGGGTGCTTCATCAGGGGCAGGGGGGTGTCATTTCACGTACAACGGGACCACGGAGGGAGCACTCTGTGTGGCATATTTCAGAGTAGACCGTAACATCACATCACAAGGAGAAAAGCCTTTTTCCCCCTTTTGTTTCTCCTCTTTGGGTATCTATGTGGGATGAGGGGTGTCAGCTGCACTTGGACGTGGTAATCAGCTCACAGCACCCTGACGCCCAGTCAGTGCTCTGTACACCGGACACGTGCTGCTGCACGTCACCGAGAGCTCAGGGCCACTTGGCCGGGGTGCACGGATACTGTTGAACGTCCCGTATCTTCGCCTCCTTCTGCGCGGGGACAGGTGTCAGTGGGGGGTGTGTGTGTGACCCATGACTCCCACACTCCCAGCTCCATCTCTGGCGGGCGTCCAGGCCCCACGCTGTGAGAGCGCAGCACCCTCTGGCTGCTCCCGCGGCAGCGCGAGCCCCAGCCCACTGTCCGGAGCCCGTGGAGGGTGGAGTAAACACGGCGCCTCCCCAGGTCGGGGGCCCCTGGAGGCCCCTGTGACTCCCAGGGAGGGGCGATCCAGCTGTCAGCGGGCGCCCCGCAGAGAGCCTCCGCGTCGCCCTGGCTTCCCGTCTGCAAACGCCTGGTCGCCCGCCGCCCATGCGCGCTTGCGCCCTGATGGGCCGGTTGGAGCCCTTTCCCAAGGGTGAGCCGTGAGCCTGGGTTAGAGAGCCTTGAGGACGCACAAGCAGGCACCCAGCTCCTGGTCGGGGCCGTGCCCTTCGCCCAAGAGGCCTCGGGACTGCTGCAGACAGTGGCTGGGGCCTCGGGACCGCTGGACACGCGGCGCGGGGGCCTGGCTCGTGGCTGCTGGTTCGGCCGGCCCCTTTGGCCGGGGGCTTCTTCCTCTCTTTACACCCGGAACCGCAGGTACCGTTCCGCAGCAGGCCCTTGTTTCGGGGAGACTGCCCTCACCTTGCGTGCAGCCCAAGGGGAGAGTGGGCGTTAAATCCTCGCTGAGGCAGATGACGAGCCAGCAGGACGCCCTGGGCGGGACCCCGCCGCCCAGCACCTCCGCTGGCCGCAAGGTGGCCTTCCGTCCTCTAAGGAGGACGGCCAGGAGCTGCCAAGCGCGAGAACCTGACCACTGAGCAACGCGGCCCCTCCAGGCAGCCTTGGGGCGGCGGCCGAGCCCACGGCGCCGGTCCCCAGGGAGGACGTGGCAGTAGGCCAGCCGGCCCACCGTCAGCCCGCAGGGGCCCAGGCGCCCGGCACTCTCTGGGCTGGGCAGAGCGTTCTCCTGAGTGGGCTGCCCCCTGCCTTCTGCCCGGGCGAGTTCTTTCAGGCCTGTGGCGGGGGTCGCTGCTGCGCCTCCTGGGTTCCTCAGTGTGCCCGTCACGCGGCACCCCGTGGCTGAGCTGCCGCCTTTGGGCCACCCCGGGGTGCCTGTCATGGCTGCTGGACCTGCCGCCTCTGTGACGGTGACTCCTCACCCCGCAAGTCCGTTCCACTGCTGCCCGGACTGCCACTGTCTCCCCGAACACCTGCCACCTAGTGAGGGGCCCCTGGAGTACCCAGACCGCACAGACGACCACAGATGATGCGGTCATTTTGTCAGAAAATGGGCCAGGTCAATAAAAAGTACCAGAAAAGGACTGATTTTCTGCTGAACAAAAGTGTGGTTTGCCTCTGCAATGTTTCTTTCTTAGCGGCTGAGTACCCGTCAGACACCTTTGCTCACAAGGTAAAGGAGTCACCATAACACCATTCCCGGTATCACGCAGGTGCCTAGTAGGGGCGACAACATAGATGGACCCAGAGGGCATGGTGCTGGGTGAGATCAGTCAGACACAGAAGACAAAAGACTGAGTTCACCTACATGTGAAACCTAAAACTCTGAAACGGAAACACTCTCTCCCATACGGGGACCAAGCAGGGGGTTGCCCGAGAGGAGAAGGGTGAGGGGTGGGCCCAGCAGGGCCGGGGGTCTGGGAGTGCACACTTGCGATTCTAAAATAAGCCGGCCACGGGGATGAAAGGTACAGCATCGGGAGTACAGTCAGTGAGACGGTGATGACTTTGTAGGGTGACGGGGGGTAACTGCCCTCATCGTGGTGAGCACTCATAGTGTATAGAAGTGTAGAACCTCGACGGTGCACACCTGAGGCCAGTGCAATATTGTATATCAGCCATACTTCGATTAAGACATAAAATTAAAGGTATGCCACCCCCAGAAAGAATTAAGCATAACACCACTCCTGGCATAACTAATGCAGGTGCCTAGTACACGCTCGGAAAAGCCCGCAGCGGGACTACATCGACCCGTGTGAAAAGATATGTAAGGCCCTTGACAAGTACGAGAACCTAGCTTCGGTGGCCTGATGAGAACAAGGACGCCTTCTTCCTGGCCTTCAGTCACGTTTCCCTGTCGTGTTGGTGCCTTTGTTAAACGGGACTTTTATTGTTCAGGTGAAAACGGTCAAGTCTCACTTTGGAAGCAGGCTAAAAAGTGCCCTTGCTCTTCTCCGACACACGGGTGTGGCGGTGACAGCACCAGCGTCCCACTGGCTTTCCATTTAGACACGGCTCCTTGGTGTCTGGACGACAGGACTTGTGCTTGGCTCTCACGGTAGGCGCTGCAGGATCTGTTGACTCTTCTGTCCTTCTCTCTGTCCCCTGTGAGCGACCTACGTCAAGGGTGTCCCACTGCAGCTCGGGAAGGAGCCTCGGGCAGCTGGGGGTGTCTAGCTTACAGTGCACGGTCTTGTCCGTGAGCCTCTTGAAACAGTGGCTCGACGAGCACAGGAAGTAATCGCGCATGTCCTCGCCCTACAAGTAGCTGGGTAAAGATGCCAGCAGAGCTCCAAAGTCAGGGGGAGGACAGAGGCAAGAGCCAATCCGCCAGGGAGCAGAGGACACCAGGCTCCCTCATTTGCTTGGGACTCCACAGCAGGTGGTGGCCCAGCGGCGCCTGGCGCTCGTCCGACCTGCGGGCAGGGCTCCCTGGGCCAGCCTGCTCGCTTTCACACTGACGCTCACTCGCTCATGGGTGCCCATCCCCTTACTCGGGGGCAATCAGCCCGTGAACTCCTTCCCTTTTCATACACGCGCGTTTCTCCCTGCTTTCTCGGACTGCCATGGGCCTCCCGATCTTGAATCACATGGAGTTGCTGCTGTTTTAGAAACCGCTCGCCTGAAGCCCCCGGGAAAGGTGCTCACGTGTAAATCTGTACAGCGAGGGACAGAGTTGTAATATTGCAGGGTCTGCTTTGCACAGAGGGCGTGGTTTTAAATACCAACTCTGGACTGCATGGCGCCAGGGACACACCCCTTCCCTACTTCAGCCGCACTGCTTGGCCACCTCTCCCTTTCCAACCTCACATCTGTTGACTGAGATCGCCCGGCCTCGCGCCCTCCTGGACTAGGGCCGAGGGCAGTGTCGTAAGCCCACCGGGCATAAAGAGAGCAGGAGGCTTTCATAGGCTGCGCCCTGGCAGCCAAACAAAGCCTTGAACACAACTGGCACTCTTGGGGGACTGCAGGAGAGACCAGGCTGGTCGGGGCGCCGGACTTTGCTTTGGCTCCGGGCACCGGGTGGGTGACAGCGTCTAGGAGAGTGGACATGCCTGTCAAGGAGACAGGGCGAGAGGGCTGCAGAGTGTGTGCTCCACAGCACGTGCACTGGGACACTGGACGCCTGAGGCAGTAGAGGGGCCGTTGTGGCCACTAGGGCTGCGTCCCTGCATCACCTGACCCTCCTTTACTGAGGGTGGCTCTGCTCCCCTGTGGACGCCCCCATCTCCTCCAG
>JAQQAC010016209.1:125856679-125949416 GCA_029783875.1 Phataginus tricuspis | reverse complement strand
GGGGTGCGGGGAGGGCTTGGCGGCCTCGGTTTTCCTGACCTGCTCCTGGTGGCTTTGCCCTCGTCCTGGGGGAGAGCTCGCCCTGCCATGCCGTCCTTGCAGGCTGCCCCACGTGCTGCTGCGAACCCGCATGGACTGCTGGGCCCGGGAGCACACCGACTCGGACCAGGCCAGGGCCCGCCCAGCAGGGTGTCGGGGGGCTTCCACTCCGTTCTGACAGGATCTGCCCCGAGACAGCATCAGACCCCGCAGGTCAAAGGATCAGGCCCACTGCCCACTCCCGCCCCTTGCAGAGGCCAGTCGTGAGCCCACTGTCCTCCTGACCCACCGGCTATGATCAGAGGACCCAGGCGCCTTCGTCGGGTTCGACTGCTGTGTGAGATGGGCTGGCAGAACTCCGAGGAACAGGTTCCTGTTGGGGATGAAACATTTTCCTCTGCCCTTCGAGGTTCTTCTAAGCGGGTCTAAGAATGGAATCAACCTGAGACAGATGAAGACAGATGAACCGGAGAAGATTAAATTGAATTACATAGTAGGGTTAATCCCTGACAGGGGATTCTAAAGACAGTGGGGCACAGGAGGCCTGGCTGTCACCCCGAGCTAAGGACAAGGTGGCAGGGCCTGGCCCTTCAAAGGAAAGGAAGGCAATTCACTGGAAGATGAGAAAGAGTAAAGGTCTGATAAGCAAGTGCTCATGGGGCCACACAGCAACAAGGGGGCCTGCATACAGAGGAATTTCAGCAGACTTTGCTAGGTTCCTCCCTGTCTACCACCCCAGTGCCTCTTCTAACGTAGTTTTCTAGGGCAGAAGCTCTCTTCCCGGAGAAGGTCCTCTAGCTCAACTGTTTTCAGGCAGTCGGTGGGGTATGGGGAGAAGTCAAAGGCTCTTCCTGAGTCTTTGGGCCTTCCTGCTTTCAGCCGAAATAATCTGCATGGCAAAGTGGCACATTTCAGGGCGGCCTGCCCTTAGCCACTCCATGACTTCCTAGATCACCCCATTTGGTCACAGCAGCCCGAGGGGACTAAGGGAGGGGGACACTTGGAGAGGGTCTCCCACGTGCAAGTGATGTCGCTCAGAAGCTTGGGGAGTGGCTTGCACTCTTAGAAGCACAAGGCTGCCGCTCACCTCATTGTACCCAGCATGGGGTGAGGTTCGGTGGGGTACCCAGAGCAGGCAGGCTCTACATGGCCAAACATCTGCTAGTCTGGGCTGTGTTTGGAACTCGGATGTGTAAGAACATGAGGTGGGTGCCAGCGGTCTCTGATACAATAGGACTCAGTCTGCAGTGAAGCAGCCGATGACTGTGGTTCTTTCTACCCTGCCGTCCCATCCTCACCTCACTGTAAGCCCCAGGGGGCTGGAAATCCTGGCCCAAGACGAGCCTTGGCTCCCGCCGTCCTCTGAGACTCGGAGCACCACGTGCACACCAAGTCCTCACCAAGGACCTGGCTGGGGTGCACTGAGGCAAGCTCACGCAGACCCTGTGCCCTGAGCCTGGCCTGCTGGTCAGGAGACACAGCAGCCTCGCTCCTGACCTCGGGAGCATCTCCTTACTTTCGTCCCATATCCTGACACCCGAGGGTCTTTCCCCACGGCTGCCCCTAAGATGTGCCAGGGCGTTCCTGAACAGCAGCTGAGCATCTCCAGCCCACGATCCTGGAGCCTCACAGAGAGGCCTGCCTAAAAGCAGGGCCACCCCCTCTGCCAAGGGATGCACAAGCCCCACGGTCTGGCTCAGAAGAGACCGGCCGTGCCCCAGCCAGCACCTGGGGGCAGAGCCCATCGTCCTCATGGGTGATGCCCCTAGAAACGTTGCTAAGAAACCACCTGAAAGAAAAGACAAAAAGGTTCCCCACAACATAAAAACCACCACCACCTATCACTTTTCCGTCAGAGCTGTGTTTAGGGCCCCCTCCTCGGACATCAAGTAGCTGTGGGGACGGGTGCAGCATGCATGCTTCATGAGCCAGCACACACTGTCACAACAGGCGACTCACGAGCAAGGACGGACAGGGGCTCGCTCCACTTCTCAGCCTGATGTCCTGTTGCTCGTGAACGAGGCCGTCCACGGCTGGCCTCTCTCCGGTGATCATTTGGCGCCTGCTTGTCCCATGGGTACCCTTCAAGCCTTCCAAGAGTTTTGACCAGAACAGAGAGGGGAGCGCACGAAGCAGGTCTCTTAAAACATGCTTCTTTGTACACTCCAGAAACCAGCTGGACCAAAATCGGTGGCAATGCAAAGACATTCACTGGCAGCTTTCGCTCTGCCCTAAAGGTCAAAGTCCCTGAGCCTGTGTCACCAGCTCAGGGGGTGTCCCGCAAGGACAGTCCCACTACCCGGTCCCCTGCATCCGAGTGGGGACCTGCTTAGGGCAGCAGCACACTCTGGCCAGCGCTCTCCATGGCGGTGCCGATCCAGCTCGCAGCCGACTCGAGCGTGCTCGGTGCAGGGCCGGTTGACGGGTCCTGATCGGACTGCTGTCTTGGCAACCTTCCTCTGAGGCGCCCATGCTCATCAGGCCTCCTGTCTGAGGGGATGAGGTGCTCCGGGATGTCTACCAGGAAGACGTCCTTCCCGCCTCTCCTGGGGATGGGCTCCAATAGCCACCTAGGGTTGGCCAGGGTGGTCAGGTACTTGTGCTGCAGGTCGGTCAGCACGGCTTGGCTTTCCAGGTCTGCAGCCTCATCAGGAGCTAGGTGTTCTGGGCACCGCACTGTGTCCCCAACATCCACAAGCCCTGTGCACAAAGGGAGAGGCATCTGGATGATTTTCCTCCATAAGCCCAGGGCTGCGTGGGGGAGAACATGGTTACTCAACTCATGCTACCCCCACCAGGAGACTGACGCAGTATCGCCAAGTGGGCACAGAGGAGCGAACAGGGTGCCTCCCAGCGAGCGTTTCCCGTGAGCCAAGCTCTGCTCGGGGAGCTCTGGGTGAGGCCACGGGAGGCAGAGTAGCGGAGAGCAGAGGGCGTCGTCCTCCACGACCCCACCTGAGTCATGGACAGGCCCCAGCCACACTGCTGAGGGTGGCAGGTACTGAGGGGCCCCTGTGAGTGACAGGCGCTCAGGTCCCTGCACACTTCCGCAGGTGACATGGGATCTCACGGGGTAGGGGACGTGGTGCGGTAGGCAATGGGGCTGGGGCAGGTGTGTGGGGCCGGGCAGGAAGCAGTCTGGGTCCAGAGGCACCCCGACCCTCTGTGCCATGCCACTGCACATGCACACACAGACACGGAGGTAAACGCCATGTGCAGACTTGGACCTGTCCCTGCTTCTCAGAGCTGCACTGAGTCCCAGAGTAGAGAAAGGGTTAACCCGAGGTCGTGGAACCCCAGCCCCACCACCCACAGCCCGGGGCCAGGTGCATCGCCACTTGCCAGCTACCACTCCACGGCCATACTTCTCCCCTTCCTGAAGCAAGGCCTCAAGCTGAGCGGGGGTCATCCCCAGCCTGTCCACCAGCAGCTTCCTCCAGGTGGCATCTTCCCAGTCCCTGAGAGCAATGTGGATGGCGATGGTACAGCTGCGGTAGCCGCTCAGCAGGGGACGCCAGCGCGTCTCCACCGTCTTGACCCCATTTAACACAAAGCCTGCATAAGGCTGCCGGAAGGACAGGCAGCCGAGCCTCATCTTCCCAGAGCTCTTCGGACCTCCCACGGCCTGCGGAGGCACAGAACCGTGGATGTCAACGGCATCGTCCACCAGCCCTCCAAGCTCACGGCCCATGGGCCTGACCTCTGCCCAGCGTCCCCCGGATGCCCGAAACTCCACTGACCAGGATGCTGGCGGGGGAGTGGAGAGGGTTGGCTCCTCTCTTGCAGTGCCACGCAGTCAGCTGACAGGAAGGGAGGGGTGGGGCACTGGGGGGGACTCATCCAGCAGATGGAGTCTCTGGGGAGCTTGTGAAGGTGGCTGGGGACAGCGAGAGAAAGGCACGGGCCCCAGAAGGCATGTTTTCTGTTCTAGGATCAAGTGCAGTGAGGCCCAGGGCAGCACAGAGGATGGAGGGCGGGCCCCCTGTTTCCACAGCCCAGCGCACTGTGAAAGAGGCTCTGGCCCTCTCCCAGCACAGACAGCCACAGTCCTGCGGTTTGCGTCTTCTCCCACCACCACCGGGCACCCCAAACCCCTCGGCTCCCTGGGCCTGCCACCGCCGAGGCCCTGCAGACCCCAATCTCCCTGGCCCCTACCCCCAGGGTGACGAGCACACATCCCCAGGGTGCGACCTCAGGTCAGGCATGGGGGCACACTGTGATCTCAGGTGGTCTCTGTCACCTCACCTGTCTCTTCCCCAGCTCTCTGGGCGCTACCCTCCTCCAATTGCCTCCCCCAGCATTGCTCTAACAGATGTCCCGCCCCGCCTGATCCTACAAGGAGAAGTCAAAGGAGAGCAGGGCCTTGTGGCACCAGTGCACACGCACCCTCTCCAGGCCAGGGGTGGGGATGTGCACAACCTACGGGTCCCAGAGTTTGATTCTCAAATAACCCGGCAGGGCAGTGCTGCTGTCACCCACTCCACTGCTGAGAAGCAGCTGCTGAGGAATAGATGACCCACGATTACAGGGCACTTGGGTGCACGCCCTGTCCTCCCCTCCTGTCCTGGTGCCTGGAGCAGGGGTGGTGGGGTTCCACCTCCTGACTGGAGGACAGAGCTGTGCAGTGGGAGAAGCAGGGCCCCAGGCCTGAACCTCGGCTGGGTGGTGGCACCTCTCGGAGCCTCTGTCTCCACGTGGCTGTGAGGATGGGAGGCAAGGTGCTGAGGGCACCTAGCCCAGCACCTGGCACCTAACAGGACAGTCACAGGTGACCTCCCATCGTCATCACGGCGCCCAGTGCTCCGCACCCCACCGACGAGCACCCGCACTCTGCCTCCTGCCTCCTGCCTATCTTTAGGTAGGTGAACCTGACCTCAACGACATCCTCTTGTTTAAGACAACTCGCCCACTCCCCAGGGCCAGGCCCCAGGTGCACCAAAGCTGCCTCATGTTCACCCCTTTGCCATCCCACTGTCTTGCCTGTCCCTGCACCTAGGTCCTCTGCATCCCCTCCACTTCTCATGCCGAGCAGCCCCACGAGCTGCCCTCTGAGGAGCTCTGGACCCCACCCCTCTCGCTTGCTCAAGGACCTTGCTCTGGCCATTCTCTGCCCCCACTCTGGCAGCCTCACTCCCCCTACCCTACCAGTAGAGTATGATTCCATTTTTAGAGGGCTACGCCTGCACCCCCTTTACCACGGGGACAGAGACACCCACCCCTTGAGCCTGTGCCTCCGGAGGCCTCCGGCGTCTGCCTCGTTGTCTAAACCTCCACGCAGCAGTCCTCAGCAGAGCTGTCTAGGCTTGCAGCATCTCCCTCCTCTCCGTGCACTGTCACCCCCAACTCCACTAGTACACCTGTCACCACAGGCACCAGTGACCCGCCCCACAGCTGCCGCCTCCTCCTCTCACTCACCGCTCGCAGCCCTGACACGGTTGACTGCCCCTCCTGCCCTTCCTCCCGGGCTTCCGTGTCGCATGCTCGCCTGCTCTGCCTACCTCCACATGGGCCACAGCTGCTCAACCTCAACTTCCATGGCCAGCACAGACTCAGGTCCCCAAATCCACTTCCCCTCCACCGCCATCAGTGGCTTTGCCACCAACCTGGTTGTCCTTATCCCCGACCTAGCGGCTGCCCATGCTCCCTTTCCTGCACCCACCGCGCATGTCACATGGCTGCTATCTCCACAGCCTATCCTGAACCTGACCCCTTTCCCTCGTCTACATGGCCACACTCTTGGTCCGAGCCCGCAGAGTCCCCCTGCCCTCTCCTGCAGTCTCCCCGTCAGCCCCTGCCTTGCAGCGCCCACACTGTGGCCAGAGCGGTTCTGGTCCAAGGGCGGTATGATGACGTTGCTCCCCTGCTGAAAGCTTCCAGGGCCCAACCAGACCCCGCGCCCAACCAGAACAGATGCCCTTCTGACCAGGGCCCGCCAGGCCCCAACAGCAGTCTCCTCTCCTCTCCCCCTTACTTAACACCCCGCAGCCATCAAGGCCTTCCTTCCATCCCCGGAACATCTCGAGTTTGTTCCTACCTCAGGGGCCTCGTAGGTTGTGCTGCGCTGCACTGTACTCACGTTCTGCCCCCACGCGCCACCCCACACCCCAGCCCCGCCATCCATGTATTGAAGTCTCATTCCCCAGTACCTCGGAACATGGCTATATATGGAAAGGAAAGGTATTTCCAGAGGTAATCAAGTTAAAATGAGCTCATGAGGGTGGACCTAAAGGTGCCCTCCTGTCTCTGGAGGCACAGAGTACCTGCTTTGTGGACTTGGGACGAAGCGCTTTCCCGCTTGTCTCGGCTTCTTCACCTGCACAAAGACAAGAGGGATCATGAGAACGGGACGTTAGGTACAAGACAGCAATGTTGGCTAATGACCAGAACAGTCTGGTGCTCAGCAGGGACTGCAGACCACCAGGACCCAGGAGGGTCCGTCTGATGGGAAACACCTCACTTGGCTCATGGTTTGATCCTGCTAATCATGGCAGTGGGTATCCCCCGACCCTCGCTGGGCCAGGGTCCACAGGATTGCCAACCAGCAGGCACAGAAAATCATTTCCTGTAAGTTCAAGTGGAGGGTGTCCTTACAGCCCAGCCGACCCAGAGTCCAATAGGAGAAAACTGCCCAGTCCCCCCGCACTGTCCCACGGGCAGGATTTGGGGACCCTAGGAACAATCCCGTCCCTCTCAACATCATCCTGGGTATGCCCAGCCGGGAGAGGTGCCATGGGCAACCAGCTGAACTCCGCACAGCCAGGCGCCTCGGTGAGGCCACAGACCAAGGGCCATGCAGGAGGCGGTGAGCACAGCAAGGGGGGCGCACCGGTGCGCATGGCCCTGCACTCTGGCGCTTCTGGGCACAGATGGACATCACTGCTCCACACATGCGGAAGGATGGGGGGCGTGTGACGGTGACGGGGTTGCAGCCGGGGCCGGAGAGTGCGGCCTCCGCCGCTCTGCTGGTGCTCCCAGGCACAGGGTCCGGGAAACCCCAGCCCAGAGGTAGCCTTGCGCGCGGAAGGCAGAGCTGCTGGCATGCGCCTGGCGGGTTCCGACTTCCTTCGGACGGGAGGGGCGGGTCCGGCCGAGCGAGTCGAGGGCGCGCTGGGCTGACGTGGCTGCGTCCACATGGCAGGACAGTCCTCCGCCTCCCCGTGGTCCCGCGAGGCTGCCCGCGCCAGGAACACCGCTTCCCACGCCCAGGCAAGGGGACGACGCACACCGCGGAGAGAAGACAGAGCGCCCGGCCCGCGTCGTGGCTGCCTCAGCGCCGTCGCTGCTCCCTCCGCCGCCCGGGGACCGAGCACCAGTGACAGCTGACAGCTGACAGCTGCCCTTCACCCGGATGAGCTGGCGCAGATGCTGGCGCCCCTCTTGTGCGCAGACTCGTACCCACGTACGTACGTATGCACGTGCAGGTGCGCAGCACTCCCTTACGCAGCCACGCAGGCTCGCAGCCGGGCAATTAATAGTTACGCGCCTACGTACACGCGCCCGTATGCTCGCAGGCCCCGTTGCTACCAGACGTTGTTGGGTTCACTAGGCCCTGAGGCGCGCGGGATGACCCGGCTGGGTCAGGGGCTCGCGACCGGCGGGCGAGAGCGGAGCGGGAAGGAGGAAAAGCAACGGGGGCGGGCAGGGCAGGAAGGAGAGTGGAGAGGCCATCCTGTGGGTGGAGCTGGGGTGCGGGGAGCTGGGCGGGGGTGGAGCTGCGGGTGGAACTGGGCCGGGTAGGGGGAGGAGTGGCACGGAGCTGGAGGAGGAGCGGAGCCAAGCTCCGGAACGAGTCGGGCGGAGCTGCTGCAAAGTAGGTGAGCGAGGAGCGGAGCGTAGGTGGGATAAAGCTGGGGATGAGGTAGGGGAAGAGCAGGGCGTGAGTGGGAAAGCGAGGGAGGCGGAGCTGGAGCAGGAGCGGGCGCAGGTTGGGGAGGAGTAGGGTGGAGCTGGGGGAAAGCTGGGGAGGCGAAGGGAGGAGCTGGGCGAAGCGAAGCAGGGGGAAATCGCGAGAAGATAAGCTGAGGGAAGAGTGTGGTATAGCTGGAGAGGAACAGCTTGGAACTGGGGGAAAGCAGGCAGCAAGAGCTCAGGGAGGAGTGGGGCGGAGCTGCGAGAAAGAGCTGTGAAAGAGGGAGGAGCCGAGTGGAGCCCGGGAAAAGCAGGTGAGGTGGAGCTGAGTGTGGGGTGGGCGGGGCTGGGGACCGCGTGGCGCCCCTGGGGAGCAGCTGGCTCGGGGTTGGCCCACCGTGGGGACGGGGTGGGGTTTGGGGCGGAGCTTGGGGGA
Organism: Phataginus tricuspis; assembly: GCA_029783875.1. Classification (NCBI taxonomy): domain Eukaryota; kingdom Metazoa; phylum Chordata; class Mammalia; order Pholidota; family Manidae; genus Phataginus; species Phataginus tricuspis. Next base: position 125,941,093 of record JAQQAC010016209.1, on the reverse strand, counting down.
CGGTCTGGTGGGGGTGGAGCCAAGGGGTTTGTGGGGCGGAGCTAGGGAGGAGCTGGGCGGTGGTGGGGAGGGGCCGGTCTGGCTAGGACGTTTGCCTAGAGCGTTAGCAGTGCATGGGAGCGTGAACTGAGGGAAAAGCCGGCTGGAGCTGGGGAAAAGCCTTGGGAGGATGTGCTGGCAGAGTGGGTCGGGGCTGGGGAGCGCAGGCCGGGGCTCGAGAGGAGTTGAATTGGTGTGGAGCCAAGGGAGGCTTGGAGAGGCTGGGCGGAGGTGGAGCCACTGGAGGAGCCGGGCGTGGCTTGGAAGCGGGGTAGGGCGAGCTGAGGGGGCCGCCGGGCGGGCCGGAGGGGGAGCGCCGGGGAGGAGCTGCGCAGCGGGAGGCGGGGGTGGAGCTTTGGAGCCTGGGAGCTGCGCAGCGTGTGGGCTAGGCCCGCCAGGGCCCTTTTTCCTCCTAGGATGTAGGCTTCCAGCTCGCTTCGCACCGGTAGGCAGCAAAGTGGCAGCCCCGGGCTCCTCAGAGACCTAAACCGACTCTCAGGATGGAGCCCGGAGGACACGCAGGCGGAGAGAGGGCCGGATCTCTAGGCTGACTCCTGCACCTCCGGGCTGGGCGCCCAGGCCTCTCCTTCCTCCAGACTACCCTGGGACGGCCGGCGGGGTCCCGAGGGACGGTGTTTAGATGGCCTTTTTTGCAGGTGAGAAGGAAAATCTCCACTCTTGTTTCCTGCTGTACCTGAGACCTGACACGTCCCACACGAAGCCAACTTCCCCATCAGAGCGGTTTCCTGTCCTCTGCCTCTGTTAGGGGCTCAACCCCCTCACTGCTGCCACGCTTGGCTCTTTGGGCTCCCTTCCCCTCCCTCACCGTCCCTCCGCATTTACTTGATGACCAAGTCCTGTGTCCCTGCCTCCCAATGCCTGACAGAAGAAATGCTGTCCTTCCTCGTCCCCACTGCTACTTGCTGAGTTAAGGCCTCGGGGTCTGGGGTGGTGCTGTTACCTGAGCCTCTCCCTGGGCTCTGATACCTCCTGTCTTTCCTCTTCCACCAGGGTCTCTTACCCAAAGTATTCAGTTCACCACAGGTACGTCTTGACGTCCTGTAAGTGAGACTACCATAAATACCTTCTACAAAGCACAGGAATCTCTTAGCCATTTCTGTCCCACTTACTTCCTCACCCTTTCCCCCATATGAAATCAGCAGTTGTTACAGAAAACCGGAAAACCTAGACTGGATTGCTGATGGAAGAACCAAGCAGCACTCGGAGGTCTTGGAGGGTGGAGGTTTATTTTACACTGGTGGGCTCAGAGGGGAGTGATGTCCAAAGGTCTGAGCCCCGAGTACAGCAGGCCCATGACTTTTATACATTTACTACAAAGCTAAGGCGGGAATCAGCACCCAAAAACAGTTGCAGTGGGAGCTATTAGGTAGCTATAGGTATATTCAGGATGCTAGTTATATTTTAATCTATTTCTGTAAAGGTTACCCAGATACTGTATTATAAACTAATGGGCTTCCATGACTATGATTTAACAAGCTGCTCCATACCAATCCTGGTGGGGTGAGGGGCTACGTTGTTACATTGTTTTCATCTTAAGACCTAAGCACCTTGTGATTCCTTTATATTCTTGAAGCCTTAACAGAAACTTTGTCTCCTTGGCTTCCTACCAAACCCAGAGAGGGGGAGGGATTTGAGAAGTTTCTGAATATTTCCTCATAACAATGAGAAGTATAAGGACCACAGATAGAATCCTTAAGGAAAAGACGTTTCTGGACAATATTTTATTTGGGTATTTCCTCAAAGCAGGGGCTCACATGAGACAAGCAGATTTCTAATCCCTGTCCAGCCCTGTGATCACAGCCTCTCCTGTGGCGTAACCATGATTCTTAAAACACAACTTTGCCCTGGGGTTGCCCTGGCTCCTAATGGTTGGCATTCAAGTGTCTGAACCTCTCTGGCTCGTTGGCCCATCTGTCAAACATGGATAATTAAAACAGTCCTGGCCTCATCGGGTTACTAGGAGCACTGTATGGACCTGGGCTCAGCCATCACTAAGCTTCATGAGGCTGTACTCATTCCATGGCCTTGCTCAAGGTGGCCTTCTACTGCTTTCTTTGTTGTAGGCACCCTTCTGTTCTCACTGCCTGGACTCTTCCCCAGTCCACAGTGCTCTCAAGGCAGATGCCGTCCCTCCTCACCTCCTGTATCCTCATGAAGCCTCCCCATGTGAACATGGCTTCAGGGCCTGCTCCTTCTTCCTGACAACCTTCCAAAACCTTGTCTGTAGTATTCTTTTTGTATAAGCATATCTTGGGTGGTTTCTGTTCTCTGTGTGTATGTGTGTTTCCTGTTATCCCAGCTAGACTGGAATCCTTCTGAGGACAAGGACCCTGCTCAGTTCACCTTTTCATATTGTCCCCAGAGCCTGCTTCAGCCAGGGGAGACACTAGTTAACTGATGATGGCTATAAACTGTTCAGTTTGAGTCATCCAGCGTTCATCAGCTGTCTTCCATGACAGTGACTCTATCATGCTGGATTTTGCAGATGGGTGAGATGGGCCCTGCCCTGTGGTCACTGTGTGCTAGTTGGATGAGAAAGGCAAATACGTCAGTAACTCTCATTTGAGGCAGGACTAGACCCAGTCCATAGAAAGAACTATCTGTGCAGTGCTACGAGACTTTAGAAGAGGCCAGTTAGGATGCATCTCACTGGACATCAGAGGGAGACTTGCTCTGAGCTGTACAAAAAAAAATAGGCAGGGGTTTTTTTTGGTATCATTAATATAAAATCACATGAGGAACATTGTGGTTACTAGATTCCCCCCGTTATCAAGTCCCCACCACATACCCCATTACAGTCACTGTCCATCAGCATAGTAAGATGCTATAGAGTCACTACTTGTCTTCACTGTGCTGTACTGCCTTCCCCATGCACCCCCCTGCATTATGTGTGCTAATCGTAATGCCCCTTAGTCCCCTTATCCCTCCCTTCCCACCCATCCTCCCCAGTCCCTTTCCCTTTGGTAACTGTTAGTCCATTCTTGGGTTCTGTGAGTCTGTTGCTGTTTTGTTCCTTCAGTTTTTGCTTTGTTCTTATGCTCCACAGATGTGAAATCATTTGGTACTTGTCTTTCTCTGCCTGGCTTATTTCACTGAGCATAATACCCTCTAGCTCCATCCATGTTGTTGCAAATGGTAGGATTTGTTTTCTCCTTATGACTGAATAATATTCCATTGTGTATATGTCCCACATCTTCTTTATCCATTCATCTACTGATGGACACTTAGGTTGCTTCCATTTCTTGGCTATTGTAAATAGTGCTGTGATAAACATAGGGGTGCATATGTCCTTTTCAAACCGGGCTTCTGCATTCTTAGGGTAAATTCCTAGGAGTGGGATTCCTGGGTCAAATGGTATTTCTATTTTGAGTTTTTTGAGGAACCTCCATACTGTTTTCCACAATGGTTGAACTAGCTTACATTCCCACCAGCAGTGTAGGAGGGTTCCCCTTTCTCCGCATCCTTGTCAGCATTTGTTGTTCCTAGTCTTTTCTATGTTGGCCATCCTCACTGGTGTGAGGTGATGGCTCATTGTGGTTTTAATCTGCATTTCCCTGATAATTAGCGACGTGGAGCATCTTTTCATGTGCCTGTTGGCCATCTAAATTTCTTCTTTGGAGAAGTGTCTGTTATATCCTCTGCCCATTTTTTAATAAGAGTTATTTGCTTTTTGGGTGTTGAGGTGTGTGAGTTCTTTATATATTTTGGATGTTAACCCCTTATCGGACATGTCATTTATGAATATATTCTCCCATACTGCAGGATGTCTTTTTGTTCTGCTGATGGTGTCCTTTGCTGTACAGAAGCTTTTTAGGATGATGTAGTCCCATTTATTCATTTTTTTATTTTGTTCCCTTGCCCGAGGAGATGCGTTCAGGAAAAATTGCTCATGTTTATATTCAGGAGATTTTTGCCTATGTTGTCTAATAAGAGTTTTATGGTTTCATGACTTCCATTCAGGTCTTTGATCCATTTTGAGTTTACTTTTGTGTATGGGGTTAGACAATAATCCAGTTTCATTCTCTTGCACGTACCTGTCCAATTTTGCCAACAGCAGTTGTTGAAGAGGCTGTCATTTCCCCATTGCATATCCATGGCTCCTTTATAGTATATTAATTGACCATATATGCTTGGGTTTATATCTGGAGAATAGGTAGGGTTTTGCACATGGTGATAATAGGAGTGCACTCTTGAGAGGTCACTTTAGGCTGGGAGGACAGGAGATCAGAGGTGTTGAGGAAGAATAGCCCAGGCAAAGGACGTGGATCAAGGTGCTTCCCACCTCTTATCTCCTTTGCTCATTGAATAAACCTGGTGAGGTAGGTGCTGTTGGATCCACTTGATCGTTGAGGAAACCAAGAACACAGAGGCTGAGGGACTAGACTAACCTCACTTGGCTGGGGGGAGAGTTGAGACTCAAATTTAGGATTGGCCAAGCCAGAGTCCATTTGGCTTCCAAACATGTTGGGAACATGGGGTATTCATTCCAAGCCTGCTGCCAAGGCTGTGGGCCTGCTGCCTTGATTTCTGTTCCTGAGGTGGGCTGGCCCTGGGCCCAGCGTGTGTTCTTGCATCCTCTCTGACAAGCCAGGCACTATCCTCAGTGACCACTTTGGCTCCTTCCAGCTTCAGTGCAGTGTGATTCAGGGACTTGGAATTGTGTTGCTCCTGTGAGCTGGTCCACATTTCCTTCAAATTGCAGGAGGAACTGTTACACTTGAACCAAAAGAGTGTGCATTCACAGAATATACTTTATGATGGCAACAAAAGGGTCAACTCCATTTACTCAGCCGTGGTGGGTGCTGTCTCAAGTAGAGAGGCTGCATCAGAGTGAGATTAAGAGCCTGCTGTGCTGCATAGCTCTCCAAAGGCACCATCCTTAAATTTTCATCCCTAATACTATAGTTGAGAACTGCCAAGTCCAGCATATACATTTTACTCCCACACTTGAGAGTCCTGCTGGTAGATTCTCCAGAATGACCCAGGGTGCCAGAATCCCAGTCAAGTCTGTCACTTGCTTCTGGGATTCTCTGTGGTCCAGGGCCATGCGACTTCTTTGTTGCCAATACCTTCCATATACATCCTCCAACTAGGACAGAACAAGACATGGGTAGGGGTCAGTGGGAAGGAGGGAGTGCAAGCAAATCTGCTCTGGCTTTCTTCCCTCTTACAGACATTTCAATGCTTACTCATGTCCACTTACCCCTTTGTAGCGAAACTACTTGGAGTACATCCTATTTGTAAATGACTGCTATTCAGATCAAATTAATTCCAAAGTAGTACAGTTTCCCCCTACAATACCAACAAGACCACAGCTTTAAGCTGCTTGTACACTAGGGAGTGAGAAGAGGTGAAAGTCAGTGTGTAGGGAGTGTTCCTGCTGTATGCAAGGTACTTCCGCATGGCTCCAGTGCTCATCTCTGCCACAGGAAATCAAAGGTAACCTTCCTACAAGGATTTGAAGTTCACAGCATGCTCACCTATGGGCCCTGTGCTGTGTTCTGGTGTAGGAAGAATGCCTTTCAAGGTCCTTTTCCTCATCCTGGTACCACACTGGATTCTCCCAGGTTCCAGGAAGGCATGATCATTCTCTTTACTTAGATGAGGCAGCTGAGAGAGCAGAAGTGATTTACCTCAGCCCACACAGTGATTAACTGAAGCAGGACTTGACCGGTCCTTCTGACTCCCAACTATGGTTTCCGCTCCCTGTATCCAGAGAGTAGAGGGTGGAACTTGCTCCCTAGAAGGCCCCTTTGCACTGGGGACACATTTGATGTTGTCAGTGTACTGGTTGAGAATTAATTCAGTCTTGGCCAAATCAGGAGGTTGTCTTTCTTAGCTGTCTCTCTGGTTCCTGGAGTGCTAAGATCGATTCTGTGCCTGCCCAGTGCACTTCTCTTTGCCTGTGCTTGAAGAAGCCCGGCTCCTCTGCACTAGCCCCTCCTCCTGTCCTTTCAGTGTCTACCAAAGCTCATGCTGGCATTCTCACCTCAGCCATGGGACAAAGACAGCTCTGTCATTTGGGGACTTTTGTTGTATCCCAGCTCAGGCTGTCCTTGCATTCCTAGGTTCATGCTGGTCACTCATTTCCAGGTACTCTGGGAAGCTAGAATCCATCCTGATTTCCTTATCCTTCTGGTTATGCATTCTCTCTTTTGCTTCATTATCTGGGTCCCAAGCCTTTTGTCAGTGGTTCTCTTCTGTAACTCTCCATTCTTATGTCTCTGTCACCCTTGTTCATACATTGGGTGGCACTGCAGTGGCCACGGGCATATTGGGAATCTGTCTAAGGAGATGTTAAACTGGGATACATTTTGGTTGGATTTGGAGAGACATATTTAAGGGGCTCACGACCACTGGTGCCTGTTTGAGTCACTGCTAGATGCCCTCTATTGAAATAGCTTCCAGGAATACTCCTTACTGTGCCAATGCACCCAGGGCCAGGACAATTGGTGTGAGGCTAGAGAGTATGTTGTGATGTCTTGTAGCCCTTGGTGCTTGAAGTTTGTTGGCAGTGGAGGAAATCAAGGTTCGCAATGTACAGAGCCAGAAGCAAGTTTGCAGAAAAGTCTTCTAGTCATGAATCAGATACGTACAGTCAACAATCATGAGTTCTTTCCTGTTGGGAATATTCTCAGTATGCAGTGTATGCTGCCATAAACACAGCATGCGTTTGTGTTAACACTTGGATGGGGGTTGTGGGAAATGGTATTTTTCAGAATTCCTGTGATTGTGGTGCACCGACCTGTATCAAAACTGCAAACATTGAGTAGTGTGCAAAAAAGAGTTAATGGAAAAGACCTGAGACTGCTGCCCTTTAGAAAGGCCTGCTTGTAAGGTTGGCCTGTCACTGACATTTGGGAAGTTGACTCGCAGATTGTTGCCAGTCAACACAAAGCTGAAAAGGGGGCTAACTGTGCGTATGCTGTTTATATATAAACATAAACTACGTGGTCTATGCTGAACACCTGCTGCCATTCTTGGAGTCTGAGATTTTGGTGCATTGCTAGGCAGGGGGTGGCTATGTGACCAATGCTGAATAAAAAGCCATGGACACTGGGTCTGGGCTTCCCTGGACAGAAACATCATACCCATGTCATTGCATTTTCAATGCTGAGGGAAGAAGAGTGGTCTGTGTGGCCCTTCATGGGAGGGAGAGAGCAGAGGAGTCTGCACATGGATTCCTCCAGGCTCTGCCCATTTCTTTTCCTCTTGTGATCTGCCTGTGTGTATTTACTGCATTGCTATAATAAATCTTAGCTGTAAGTACAGCTATATATTGAGTCCTGTGAGTCTACAAGTATAACAGACAAAAAAAGTAGGATTAACATATTACAGAGGTGTACCAAGCAGTTAATAAAAAAATGCTTTTATTGTCACTTTTTTTCTGATTTTGAGATGTGTTTAACATTTGTCAACTTTTTAAAAAGTCTTCTGGTCATGAATCAGATATGTACAATCAACAATCATGAGTTATTTCCTATTGGGAATATTCTCAGCATACAGAATATTTTACATATTCACTTACACATTTTACACATTCACTTTTGTTACCAATTTTGTATTGGTAATTTTGTATTTTTGTCCTTAAAGAGGGTCCCAAGTGTTAAGCACCAGGTCCCACAAAACCTGGGTCTGCCTCTGTCATGGCTTGAAGACTTATTACCTTTTGTTGATTTTGTTATTGTCACTCCATATTTTAACAGGGGGAATTAAAATCCAAAGGCGGAAGTCAAGCTTACTTGGCAAAACCAGCACAGGATCTAGGTCTTTCAGTTCCCCACTTAATACTCTTTTCTCTCCATTGCATAAAGTGTTCTTATGATTTGTAAACAGTGGTCATAGACTGGATGGCCCTCAGGAGACTGCATTTATAGTCCCTTCTTTCAGTAGATGGTAACCTTGAATGAGTCCTTTCTCTCATGGGACACATTTTCCCCTTTTGTAAAACAAAGGGGCTGGACTGTATGCTCTTTAGAGCCCTTCCTCTGATGTTCCCTGAGTTTGTCATTCAAGAAATGCTGGAATCACACAGTAGTTGAAACCATCCATCCTCTTGTCCTTGGGTCTTCCCCATCTCTAAAATGGAAATGAAATACCTACCTCTCCTGGTCGTTGTGAAGCCCCTGGCACCATTCATGATAGAGCATATGATCAAAAGTTGCTTCCATCCTTCTGTCCAATCAGGAGCAAAGAATTTCATGCCTAATTCTCACTTCTCCCCTTTGGAATCACAGAATCTTTAATCAGCAAACCTAAATTTTAAAAAGGAAAGAAATGAAATATTGATATATACTGTGCTTTTAAAACATTTTAAATGGAAACATAATTTGCAAACAGAAAAAAATGCACAAATATTAAGTGAATAAACTAATGGGTATTCAACAAAGGTAACACACTGGTAACTGGCACATACATTATGAAATAGAACATTGCAAGAATTCCTTTTTGATCCCCTCCAAGTCACTATTTTTGTCCAAAAGTAACAATTCTTTTGGCCTGTACCATCTATGATTACATAAATGGAATCCTATATTATGCACTTTTTTATTGTCTGGGTTCTTAATATTGTTTGTGAAATTCTTCCATGTTGTTGTGTGAGCAGTATTTCTTTTATTCTCATTGCCATGCAGAATTCCATTCTATGACTATACCATGATTGATTTATCCATTCCACTGTTTGTAGACATTGGTATGATTTCCAGGTGTTTGTTATTACAAATAAAGCTGCTATGAACATCCTTGTATTTACTTTCTTTGGCAAATATATATTTTTGTTGCGTATATGTTTACAGGTGGAACTGATGACTTACAGGATGTGCATATGTATAATTTTAGCAGTGCCAAATAGCTTTCTAAAGTGATTGTAGCAATTTACATTACCACCAGCAAAATGTGAGTTCCAGTTACTCTCCATCCTGGATTACACATGCCGTCATTTAGAAGTGTGTAGGGGGATCTTATTTTGGTTGGTTGGTTGGTTGGTTTACATAGAGCAAACTTAGGCAGTGTACAATTTCAGACTTTGCACTGAAGCGTAGAGCCATGTATCCATCACCACAATCAAGATATGGAAGAATTCCATCACCCCTCAGATTACCTTGTGCTACCTGTTGGTATTCCACTCCCCCATTCCCAAACCATGGCAGCCACTGGTCTGATACCCACCTTACTATTTTTCTCCATCCCTGTAATGTTTGCCTTTTCCAAATGGTCAAGTAAATGAAATCATGGATGTAGTCTTTTGGGTCTGGCTTCTCTCATTTAGCAAAATGCTTTTGAGATTCATCCATGTGGTTGTGTGTAGCAGTACCTCACCTCACTCCTTTTCATTCCTGGGTAGTAGTCCATTGTCTGGATGTACTGCAGTTTATCTATCCATTGACCAGTTGAAGGACACTTGGTTAGTTTCCAGTTTTTGTCTGTTATGAATAAAAGTTTTTCTAAATATTTGTATACAGGTTTTTGTGAACACTTAAGTTTTCATTTCTCTTGAGTAAACAGTGGGATTGCTGGGTTACATAACAAATGAATATTTACCTTTTGAAGAACCTGCCACACTTTTGCAGAGTGGATGTACCGTTTTGCATTCCCACTGGCAGTGTATGACACTTCCAGTTGCTCCACATCTTTATCAGCACCCCTTTGCTAGGTTTTTAAAACTTTAGCCATTCTGAGTAATGTTGTGGTATCAGGGTTTTAATTTGCATTTCTCTGATGATTAGTAATGTTGAGCATCTTTCCGTATGCTTATTTGCCATCCATATAACTTCTTTGGCGAATTTTCTGTTCTGATCTTTTGTCCATTTAAAAAATTGGGGTGTTTTCTTATTATTAATTTAAAACCTTTTTATTTTGAAATAATTATAGGTTCAGAAGAAGTTGTAAAGAAATGTCCAGGGAGGTCCAGTGCCCCTTTTGCGCAGCTTCCCCCAACGCTAACACACCTTGCATAACTTAAGAGTACAGTGTTAAGGCCAGGATATTGATATTGGTACACTCCATAGAGCTTATTCAGATTTCACCAGTTACGTATACACCAGTTATGTGTGAGTGTCTGTGTGTGTAGTTCTAGGCAATTTAATCATGTGTAGCTTCATGTAACTTCTACCACAACCAAGGTAGAGAACTGTACCATCACCACACCATCCTCATACCTCATAGTACCACTTTATAACCTCACTCACTTTTTAGCCCATATGCCTTACCCTTACCACTATTTTGTTCTCCATCTCTATAACTGTGTTATTCCGAGAATGTTATATACATGGAATCATATTGTAGGATGTAACCTTTTGATACTGGCTTTTTTTTTTTTTTTTTTACTCAGCGCAGTTCCCTGGGAGGTTCATTCAAGTTGTTGCATGTATCAATAGTTCATTTCTTTTTACTGCTGGAGAGTATTCCATAGTATGGATGTGCCAAAATGTAACCATTCACATATTTTGGTAATTTCCAGTTTTTAGCTATTACGAACAAAGCTGCTATGAACATTCTCGTACAGGTTTCTGCACTAACATAACTTTTCATTTCTCTGTGATAAATGCCCAATAATGCAATTGCTGGGTCACCTGGTAAATCCATTTTTAGTTTTTAAAGAAACTACCAAACTAGTTTCCAGAGTTGCTGTACCATTTTATATTCTGATTATCAATGTATAGTGATCCATTTCTTCAGCGTCCTCACCAGTGTTGATGTTGTCACAGTTTTTTATTTTAACCACTTTCATAGGCTTGTAGTAATATCTCATTGTGGTTTTAATTTGCATTTCCTTGAGGCTAATGATGTTGAATATCTTTCCCTGTGCTTATTTACCTCTGTACAGCCTCTTCAGTTAAATGTCTTTTCATGTCTTTTGCCCATGTTCTAATGGGATTTTTTTTTGATGTTGAGTTTTGAGGGTTCTTCATATATTCTTGTTGAGATACAAGTCCTTTGTGGGTTATATAATTTGCAGAGTTTTCTCCCAGTCTGTAATTTGTCTTTTCACCTCCTCTACAGAGTCTTTCACAAATGAAAAGTTTTCAGATTTGATGAGGTACAATTTATCAATTTTTGCTTTTATGAGCCATGCTTTAAATCAATTGGCCATCTTTGTGTAGATCTATTTCTGTGTTTTCTATTCTGTCCCACTGATCTGTGTGCCTGTACCTCCTCCAGTACCACACTTGATTGTTGTTATTGTTGAACTTGGAGAGTTCTTTATATATTTTGGGTACAAGTTCTTCTTTAGATATATGATTTAAAAATATTTTTTCTCTGTGGTTAGTCTTTTCATTATCTTAACAATATTTTTTATAGATATCTTTCTTTTATTGATTTCCAGTATAGTCTGAGAACATACTTTTAATAAGATTGCTATTCTTTAAAATTAATTGAAGTGTTTTTTTAATGGCCCACAATATGATCAGTCTTTATGAATGTTCCATGTGCAGTTGAGAAGGATGTGCTAGGTGGAATGTCTTTATGTGCATCCATTAGGTCAGGTTGGTTGATAGCACTGTTCAGGTAATTTATAGCCTTACTAATTTTCTGCCTACCTCTTCTGTCAATTATTGGGAGTGGAGTGTTAAGGTGTCCAGTTATAATTGTGTATTTGTCTTTTTCTCCTTTCAGTACCATCAGTTTTTGTATAATGTATTTTTAAACTCTGTTAAGTGCACACACATTTATAATTTTTATATCTTATTGGAAAGTTGATCTCTCTCTATTATGTAATGTTCCTCTTTATTTCTGATAATATTCTTTGTTCTGAAGTTTTGTGTGATGCTACTATAGCTACTCCAGCACAATATTTTGCTACTATTTTTGCTTTTAGACAGCTATGTTTTAGATCAATGAAATATAAGAAAAATCTACTTATTTTGCCTTCATTCACTTCTTTTTAGCATTCTTGATTTGTTTGTGAAGATTCGTGTTTCAGTTTAATATATTCCTTCAGCCTGAAAACTTCTTTAAGGTTTCTTGTATAGTAGGACTACTGGCTCTGATTTCCATCATTATTTTTGTTTTTCTGAGAAAGTATTTCTCTGTCTGTTTAAAAATTAGCCTTATGGAGATATAATTTACACATTGTAAAATTCACCCTTTTAAGAGTACAGTCCAGTGATATTTAGTGAATTTACAGAATTGTGCAGTGATCACCAAATCCACTTTCAGAATGTTGCCATTACCCTTGAAGATCCCTCATAGTATAAGCCAATCACCTCACACTTCCAACCCAGGTAACCATGAATCTGCTTGCTTGGTTTTTCCTGTTCTCCCAACCTCCAGTTTTATCGAGATATAATTGACATACATTACCATATCATTTTAAGGTACAGAAATCTGCTTTCTATGCCTATAGATTTGCCTTCTCTAGAATTTCATATAAATTGATTGATACAATATTGAGCCCTTTGCATCTGGCTTCTTTCACTTAGCATCATGTTTTTGAAGTTCATCCAAGTTGTAAAATGTGTCAATATTTTGTTCCTTTTTATTGCTAAATAGTATTCCATTGTGTGGATATACCATATTTTATCTGTTTAGTAATTGGTGAATATCTGAAGTGTTTTCACTTTTTGGCTGTTGTGAATAATGCTGTTATGAACATCTGTTTACAAGTCTTTATGTGGACATATGTTTTCATTTTACTTCTTACCTAAAAGTGTAATTGCTGGTTCCCATGGTACATCTATGTTTACATTAAAAAATTTTTTTTCTTTCAGTAAATTAAACAATTTTTAAAAGAGGTTGAATAAACTACTCAAGATACAGTATTTCCACACACTACTCTCTATTTTGTTCAAGGTGATGATTTTTTAAAAATGTGAAACTACTCCTGTGTTGTCACATTATTACACCTTTTACATCAGAACTAAAGTGCTCTGTGTCTTACATTTTATTTTAAGGAACTAACTGCCAAATGGTTTTCCAAAGTGGATGTACAAGTTTACATTGTCACTAGCAATGGCATCTTAATTTTTTGATGAATTTTTTTCTGGGTATAGAGTTCTGACTTCCATGATTTCTGATGAGAAATCTGAGTTATTCTTCACTTTTTTTTCCTCTCTGTCTCTATGTAGTATTTCTTTTTTCTCAGCTGATTTCAAGGTTTTCTCTTAGCTTTTGTTATCAACAGTTTGAATATGTTATGGGAAGGGGTGGTTTACTGGGGGCTCTGAACTTCTTGTATCTGTGGTTTGGTGTCCATCATTTAAATTTAGGGCATTGTCGCCTATTATGACTTCATAAAAGTTAACAACTAAACAAAATAAAATAAAATGATTTCCCATTCCCTTGCCTCCCTTCTGGGATTAAAATTATACTCAGACTGTTTCCTATTATCTTAGATATTCTTTTCTGCTTTTAATTTCTAGTTTATCTCTTTGTATTTCAATTTCGCTGATTTCTGTTGACTGACCTTCAAACTCACTGATTCTTTCCTTGGCTCTGTTGAAAGTGCTGGTGAGCCCATCGAAGGTATTGATTATCTCTGGACTGTGTTTTTTATTTCTAGCATTTCCATTTGGTTCTTTCTTTGAGTCTGTATTTCTCTGCCACAAGTACCTGCTGATTTGCATGGTAGCCAGCTTTTCCGTTAGAGCTTTTTTTTTTTTTTTACAATTTATTTTAGTGTCATTAACCTACAATTACATGAGCAATATTGTGATGATTAAACTACCCCCTTCATCAGGTCGCCCCCACCAACCCTATTACAGTCACTGTCCATCAGCGTAGTGAGATGAGAATCACTACTTGTCTTCTCTGAGCTGTACAGTGCCCCCTGTGCCCCCCCACCCTATGTCTGCCAATCTCCGTTAGAGCTTTTAAACATGTTAATCATAATTATTTAAAATTCCTTGTCTGATAGCTCCAATGTCTATGTCATAGCAGATGCTGGTTCTGATGATTGCTTGTTTCTTGGGAGTATAACTTTTCTTGCCTTGTTTTGTGTCTGTTTGTTTGAAGCTGAACTTCTTATATAGGACAGTAGAGACTGAGGTAAATAATTTTTATTTGGATGAGAGTGAGTTTTCCAGAGCAATGGATTTTCAACATTGAGCTTTAGATCTTCTCTGTACACTACTTCAGATGGTTTCTTTGCATGCTCATCATCCTCTTCTGGCCCTTTCTTAAGACTATTCTGCTATTACCAGTTACTTGAACTTGTTTGCTTAGTGGTGTGGGGAATTGGGAGGGGGGCATTTTCTTTGTATGCCTCAGTCTCAGGGATCAAGTGCCTTGGTCTCAGTAGGGTGTCCTTCCCAAGTCTTTCACCCCTCCCCTTGTGTAGTTGTGGGCCCCACGCACATTTCTGCCCTTCTCCCAGGAGCAGAGAGTAGTGCCTTGACCTTTCCTTGTCCCAACTGAACTGCCTTTCCACCAGTGCCCTAGAGGGGGTGGAGTTTGTTGTCGTTTCCTCCACAGGGTAAAGCATCTTTTTCCTTCTCTGGGAGGTAAGGGAAATGCATGGGGTAAAGATTCTTATCCCTCGCACATGGCTCATGTTCTTCTCTCCAAGGTCTGCATTTCAGTGATCCATTCTTAGGGCTCTTTCTGATCTTTTCTGGAAGTGAAAGCACCCAGTAGGGTTTATGGAGAAAGAGCCTGCGAGAGGGTAAGGACTCCCTCAGTTTCTGAGGCCCTCAGAGGGTTCACTCTGTCCTTGTAGTCCACATACTGCCTTCACTGACTCATTAATACTGCTAGCTGAACTCCTCTTACTGTTTTTTTGCGAGCTTACTCCAGATAAGTAAGAGCTCACATAGCCTCTCCTCCTAGAGATTGTGTCTCCCAGATTTTAGGCAAGTTTTCTGCTCTGCAACCTCAACTCTCCAACACGTTAGAAAAAACTCATGAATTTAAAGTTAGTCTGGCTTGTTTTTCTCTTAACTATGGGAATGTTTCTTCCAGTTTACTGCATCCCACAGTGGAAGCTATCTCCTGGCTGATGATTTTTAGATTTCTTTGATCCCTGATTGCTCAGCCCTTCAGACCCCCTGTAGTTACTCATATACTGGAGTATGCAGAACTCTTCCCCTTGTGGCTGTTGTTCTCAAAATATTCTTCTGTGCTACATTTGTAATTACATGTTGACTATTTTGGGGTGCTCCTACTTGCAGGTATTTCAGATACCTCTATTGATTCCTTCTGCTTCCTCCTAACAGATGCTGATACTATACTGTCTTGTAGCTAATAGTGGACTATCTCCACCTGCTCATGTTTTGAGTTTCACCCAGTTTTGCTGTAGATGTTGTTTATGGGTTTTTGTTTTACTATTCTGGCACTCTGTTTTAAATGGGTGATTCAGAGACGTTCAAGAATTATCATGCCCTCATTGCCACTTTCTCCCAAAAGTCTTACCTTCTTCTTTTTTTTAAGGTATCATTGATATACACTCATATGAAGGTTTCACAAGAAAATGTGGTTATTACATTCACCCTTATTATTGAGTCTCCCCCATACCCCATTGCAGTCACTGTCCATCAGTGTAGTAAGATGCCACAGAGTCCCTATTGTCTTCTCTGAGCTAAACTGTCTTCCTTGTTACCCCACACACACCATGTGCACCAATCATGATACCCCACAATCCCCTTCTCCTTCCCTCCCCAGCCACCCTTCCCAGCACCTCCCCTTTGGTAACCATAGTCCCTTCTTGGAGTCCATGAGTCTGCTGCTATTTTGTTCCTTCAGTTTTGCTTCGTTGTTTTACTCCACGAATGAGGGAAATTATTTGGTATTTGTCTTTCTCTGCCTGACTTATTTCATTGAACATAATACCCTCTAGCTCCATCCATGTTGTTGCAAATAGTAGGATTTGTTTCTTTCTTATGGATGAGTAGTATTCCATTGTGTATATGTACCACCTCTTCTTTATCCATTCATCTACTGATGGACACTTAGGTTGCTTCCATATCTTGGCTATTGTAAATAGTGCTGCGATAAACATAGGGGTGCATTGTCTTTTTGAAAGTGGGCTGCTGCATTCTTAGGGTAAATTCCTAGGAGTGGGATTCCCAGGTCAAATGGTATTTCTATTTTTAGTTTTTTGAGGAACCTCCATACTGCTTTCCACAATGGTTGAACTACTTTACATTCCCACCAGCAGTGTAGGAGGGTTCCCCTTTCTCCACATCCTCACCAGCATTTGTCATTCTTAGCCTTTTCTATGTTGTCCATCCTTTAAGTTGTTTTTTTGAGAAATCTTTTGCTAGGTATAAAATTCTAGTTTGACGGTCATTTTGTTAGATATTTGGTTAATGCAGTTTCAGAATTCAGTGAATATCTTGAGGAAAAAAAGAGAAGAATGTTGAGTTCTTTTCCTCCTTCTCACCAGAATCCTGGCTCTTTAAATCTCTTAATAGCCCCCCTACCAAGAGACCAGGCAAAGCTTTGCTGGTTTCTCTCCTCTTAGTAGAGACCCTCAGTCCAGACCCTTACTCACAGCCCCACCCATTTGTCTCATGCCTAGAATCAGCAAACATCCAAAGGAAAAAGGTGGCCATAGAACATCAATGCCTCTGGTTTCTGAAGTCCTGGTTGATTCACAGTGCTCTAATGCCTTCAAGCAGATGTTTTAAATTTTTATCTGGCATTCCTAGTTATTGTCAGTGAGAGTATTGGTCTGCTATGAGTGACTCCATCTCATTCATAATTAGAACTCCACCTACACATTAAGTATTTGCAAACTAAATCTCTTTTCTATGAACTGTAGAAATTGCTGAAGGGAAACATTTTAGGAGATTCCTTTTCAAATAAATCCATCACTACTCTTCAAGGAGAAAAGCTCTCAAAGACAAACAAATATGGCTGAGACTGAGGGAGATTGTTACGTGACCTGTTACATAACTGTTTCCTGACCTCTTTTTTAGGATGGAAAAGGTAAGGAATTATTTAAGTTACTACCAGACTGATTAGGTTAGAAAACTAGTTTTTTATAGACATGGCATAGCTAGATATAAGTTCTAACTTCTGCACTTTTAGGGTCTGAGTGAATGAAGTGCTGCTACTTCTGGTCATTATAAACCCCAGAGTAGTGCTGCTGCTCAAAATCATTTCTTCTTGGTATGTTAATTGTTCTAGTAAAACATAAATAATCCTCTGTGTATTTCTCAAAGACTCAGACATAGACACTCACAATAAATCATAGGCGCAGTGTCCCTCTTTGGAGATAGGAAGCTTCTTGCTGAGCAATCTGCCAGAGAAGAGGGACTCCATCAAGAACAGGATTTACTTTGCTAATAACTGTGCTTTCTGCCACAGTACCACAGATCCTTGAATGTATATCCCACAGCTGTGCAGAAAGTTTCAAGGGAAGATTAGATTGTGTATTCTACAAGGCCTTCATCCTGGAGGCTCTCCAGAAAGGGTGATAGGGCCACAGAGAAATGGAAAACGATTTTCTGTTGATGGCCCCATATTGCCATGACAGGAGTGTTTGGATCTCAGTCCTGCTGTTCACCAGCTACATGACCCTGGGTCACAAATTCATCTCTCTGTGCATAAATTTCCTCATCTCTGAAATCATCCTAACAACACTGGCTTCATAAGGCTTTTGTGAAGATGAGCAGTGGTAATAGGGGAGAATTGTTTATGAATTTAAAAGTGTAGCATACCAGTTAGGGACTGGTGTGATTGCTGTTGCTTCATCCCCTTCTAGTGCTGCTGGAATCCTGGGGCTGGAAGAGGTCTAGAAATCTCCTATTTCATCCCATGTTCCCGATAGATAGCCTTCTAGCTTCTGCATGCGGAGCTTTTTCAGAGATAGGATAGGTTTCCCTTGTGCTTGTCTACCAGCCCATATTCTGAATCCCAGGAGATTTGGAGCTTCTAGTCTCCTTCAGCCAAGGAGGGAAGAGCAGTGAAGGCTTCAGAAGCCCATAGCTATGCTGTGTGTTTAGTTTTGCCTAGCTTATGATCTGGGGAACTGGCAGCCTCCTGTTGGGATGTCTAGTCAACTCTGAAAATGGGTTTGCTTTAATCTAGACCCCCTTCTCTAAACACATGGAAATTCCTAGGGGAAACGAAGCACTAATCCATCCATCCCTTAAGGTTTTCTTTGGGATAGTTCTCCCTCCGAAAGATCAAAATCACTTGTGATTCTGGTAAGAGCTGGAGGCACCTAGTGACCTAAGCAGTTACTCAAGGGGATAGAGAAGAAGAAATACTTAAGAAGCAGGAGGAACTTTAGTGTTTAGCAATTTCAGATTAGCTGACTAGATTATGCTGGCCCTTTTTTATATGCAAAAAGTCATAGAATCTGAAAAAGTTATTTTATGTGTTGATACTCTACACATGTATTGTTTATTTCACATTAGTTATTTTCACCTGAGGTTACCAAGGATGCCTTCTCAACATTAGGCCTACTTAAAGTCAGCATAAAACCTTTGTTCTCTGCAAAGCGACTATAGCAATGTTCTCTACAGGTCTTTTCTGGCTCTAATATGGGTCTACAGTTCTTGGGTTCTACGGTGTAATACTTTGAAAATGACTTGGACTCTTTTCCAGTCTGTTTGAGGTAGACTTCTTGTATCCTGGAGACAGAGCAGTAGCCTGCATGGTCTGTCACCTTGCCTTTGGTCTGAGACTCTCCAATGACTTGTATAACTCTTATTTGCAGTTACAGTTATACTCTAATATTGGAATTCTCCACAGACGGCTAGCTTGAAGTTCAGTCTCTCAGTTGCAATTAAAGAATTCTATCAAAAATGTTTGCTGAAGTATGATTGCAAACAAAATAGCTTTGTGGGGACAAAATGTACTCCTGAAAAGGGAGCCTTATGTTTGTTTTCCAGCTTCTCCCCGTGCTTCACTTCTAATCTCTCTGCATAAACATCTTAACAGAAAACCCTGTGAGAACCCTGTGAAAAGTGAGACAAATCTCAAAGTCCTGAACTCCCATCCCTACTTCAGAAAGAACTCCTGTTCACAGCAGCTAAAGCCAGCCCAAAGTCCAGCTCCTTTCCAAGGACAATTCTATTGGGATGTTGGATGCACACCCTACCAAGCATTGTGGTCTCCAAATGTAAGTTCAGTAACATAAATGTCTCTCTGCAGCCCAAAAAGACTTAACATCCCCTGTTTTAGCAAATAATGTGATAGTGTCTCACATTTTGTTGGTAGCACATAGAATGTTTACTCTCATAAGGAGATTCTGGAGTTATGGTGAAATTGTTTTATTTGGATTACATATGACTTCTTCATTCTGGGAAAACAAAGTTCTTTATATACAGCATGTGTTCTCATAATTTCCAGGGGAGACCTGGGAGAAAATAGGTACATCACTAGTTCTCATTCTGTGTGTCCCTCTCCTGCCATCACCCTGATGGTAAGTGCATTGCACAACCTTGTTTGTGGTTGGGTTACTTTTCATAGGGCCTCCTGCACACAGACTCGCTCCCAAGGAAAATGCCCATTCATTGAGCTAGATGTGACTCCGGGAAGCCAATTTGAAGGCATCCATCATGAATTCGAAAATAGATGAGAGTCTGGGCGTGCGATGGGTGAAAGCCAAATCAAAGTCATCTTCATCATACGCCAAGATAGTGATTCTCAACTGCACTTGGTGACATTCTAGGGTGTCTCGTAGACTCTCAAAAAGCCTCACAAAACTGCTCTAAAATCTCAAAGCCAAACTCATATTAATTGATTATTTTCTTTTGAAGTTTTTTATAGCATTTTGGGGGTGGGATGGGTGAGTTTTACAAAAACAATACCAAAAAAAAAAAAAACCAGTAGAACCAATGAAATGTCACAACTCCAAAAATGTTTGGGAAGCACTGGACTAGTCAGTACCATAACAAGCATTGAACTAGCCCAGGGCTGGTGCTGAGAATGAACTTCCGATTCATTCTCCATGGATCTGTATTCCCAAAGGCAGCACCTTGTGTGATAGCATGTCTGAGGGTACTTTTCTTCTGGGTCACCTGTTTACAGAATTTGGGAATGATCCTAATGGTCTTTTGGGCTGACCTGATTTTTTCACTGTTAAAGAGGTGAAAAAATACATGTTGATACACTTGAAAAGTAAACAGTTTAGTTTGCTGGAACACAAGCTCATGATGGGAGAATTATGTCATAAATATGTTGGAAAGATTGGGACCACAGTTTGGAGGCCTTGAGTACCATACTGAGGTGTTTCACTTTTTTTGAAAGGCAGTTTGGGGCATTGCATGTTTTTGAACAGGGATTGGAGGAGAAATGAGAAATAGCCTGAGTTAGACTAAGAATATTAATAAAGTCTATAATGTATCGGTTTGGCCAAATTGGGACAAGTGAGGACAGAGAAATCAGTCAGAAACTTTATTGTGAGTTCTGTTATCCTGCTGGTATTTACCAGCAGGTGAGTGTTACCTCTTGAATTCCACAGATTTCCTAGTTAGGCTGGCTACAATTTAGGATTTCTCCTGACTCAACTGAAAAAAGCATTCTTTAACTTGCCTTTCAAAGGTACTTGTTCAGAGTGGGCTTCTCAAGCTGTGTATAGTACTCTTGACATCATGAAATCTATGTGGTTCCCTGAAGCTCCAAGTCCAGATAGACCATCTCCAGTTTATTGTGTTGAAAGGAAGGACAGCACCTCACACAGATCAAGTGTGAGGTATTTAACCCACACATGCTTTCAGACTTGCTATGTGTGAGTTTGAGCCCTGGGACCTCATTCCATTCTGGTGTTAGAGGAAATTTCCCTGTGCTCAGTTTGACAGTCCTTATTTGGCTTATATTTGTAGGGGAAAATATAAGGGCTTTTTATCTTAATTGTAAAAATATAAGTGCAATTTTGATCTGAGTTTCTCTGTCCCTAAAAGTTTTTTTCTAAAAACACCAGTCCATGACTTGGGACACCTAGCAATATTTAAAAGATTAACTTTTTTAAGGAAAAAAGTTATTTTCCCAGACCTTTCATTATATGAACTTTTAGCAAAGGAGATTTCTCCCTTTACATAATTCTTATGGTAAGCAAATTCTATCATCTCCCCACTAAGTAAGAGAAATAATACTGAAAAATGGTAGAATAATTTTAAAGTTATGAAGTATCATAGCACCCCCAGAAACCTTGAGTAAGACCATGCTCCTTGGCCCTTTTAGTTAATTTGTAAGTCCTTCGCAATAAGATGGGGTATATCCCCTCACTTTGGAACAAAGGAAACCTGTTGAATCACAGGTAAGTTTGTATATTGATGCCACTGACTTTGTTGCTGCCATGTCCTTACACAGACAGTTCATCTGGTCCCCACTGTTTCACTTATTGTGATGATTTGTATATTTTTAATTAAATCAGTTTGGACCATTGGATTTCCACGGTGGACTGTTTCACTCAGTGCATGTACAAGCCCCATTCCACTAGGTGGCAGTCTTACCCATCGGACCACCACCACCATGCGCCACACAGGAAGTGGCCAAGCTGTGAGCTAGCTTGCGCTTTCCTGAGAGGATAAAATGCTTGTGGGTTGCTGATATCCTAGTCCCTCTTCTCCCAAGTCAGGCACAAAGATGCTGTTTCTTACTCGCCTGCCTTTCAAAGTCTCATAAATGTTAATTGAACACCTAGTCTATGCAAGGTGCTATGCTAGGCACAGAGCAAGATTTGCACTAAACTGCAGTACGGGCCCTCCAGCAGTTCACAGCCCAGTGGCAGGGGCAGATAACATAAGAGTTCAGAGTACAGGGCCATAGAATGGGAGAAAATGCTTCTTCTCACTGGAGGCTCTGAAGGCCTAGAGGTCCATTTGTGGGACTGTTGGCCTAGGGTGAGGGGATCCCTGGCATGCAGTGGAATGGAGAGTCTAGGATTGTTGCATTATTTCACTAGTAGTGCCCCATGTTCAGCCCTGGAAGCCAGGGGCAGAAAGGGATGACCATGAATGCTTTCTCCCATCCCAGGAACTGACTGGGCTCCCACCAGACTCAGAGACAGGTGATCAAGTATGTCCCTACTGCTCCAGAACCAATGAATAGAAATTTCTGTAGCTCTCTCATTTGCTTGTGTTTTTTTTTATTTTGATATCATTAATGTACAATTACATGAGCGATATTATGGTTACTAGGCTCCCCCCATTATCAAGTCCCTACTACATACCCCAGTACAGTTACTGTCCATCAGTGTAGTAAGATGCTATAGAATCACTACTTGTCTTCTCTGTGTTATACTGCCTTCCCCATATGCCCCCCCCTACATTATGTGCGCTAATTGTAATGCCCCTTTTTCCCCCTTATCCCGCCCTTCCCACCCCACTTCCCCAGTTCCTTTCCCTTTGGTAACTGTTAGTCCATTCTTGGGTTCTGTGAGTCTGCTGCTGTTTTGTTCCTTCACTTTTTGCTTTGTTCTTATGCTCCACAGATGAGTGAAATCATTTGGTACTTGTCTTTCTCTGCCTGGCTTATTTCACTGAGCATAATACCCTCTAGCTCCATCCATGTTGTTGCAAATGGTAGGATTTGTTTTCTTCTTATGGCTGAATAATATTCCGTTGTGTATATGTACCACATCTTCTTTATGCATTCATCTACTGATGGACACTTAGGTTGCTTCCATTTCTTGGCTATTGTAAATAGTGCTGCGATCAAAATAGGAGTGCATTTGTCTTTTTCAAACTGGGCTGTTGCATTCTTAGGGTAAATTCCTAGGAGTGGGATTCCTGGGTCAAATGGTATTTCTATTTTGAGTTTTTTGAGGAACCTCCATACTGCTTTCCACAATATTTGAACCAATTTACATTCCCACCAGCAGTGTAGGAGGGTGACTCTGTGTCTTTTGATTGGTGCATTCCGACCATTTACATTTAGGGTGATTACTGATAGGTATGTACTGATTTCCATTGCAGGCTTTAGATTTGTGGCTACCAAAGATTCAAGGGTAAAATTCCCTTACTATCTAACAGTCTAATTTAACTCACTTCATTTGCTATTACAAACACAACGTAAAGATTCTTTTTTTTTTCCTCCTCCATTCTTTGTATGTTATGAATCATATTCTGTACTCTTTGTCTAGCCCTTGGGTCACATCTATTTAGTCTTAAGAATACTTCCATCTATAGGTGTCCCTCCAAAATGCACTGTAGAGGTGGTTTGTGGGAGGTAAATTCTCTCAGCTTTTGCTTATCTGAAAATTGTTTAATCCCTCCTTCAAATTTAAATGATAACCTTGCCGAGTAGAGTATTCTTGGTTCGAGGCCCTTCTGCTTCATTGCATTAAATATATCATGCCACTCCCTTCTGGCCTGTAATGTTTCTGTGGAGAAGTCTGATGATAGCCTGATGAGTTTTCCTTTGTATATGATATTTTTTCTCTCTCTGGCTGCTTTTAAAAGTCTGTCCTTATCCTTGATCTTTGTCATTTTAATTATTATATGTCTTGGTGTTGTCTTCCTTGGGTCCCTTGTGTTGGGAGATCTGTGCACCTCTATGGCCTGAGAGACCATCTCCTTTCCCAGATTGGGGAAGTTTTCAGCAATTACCCCCTCAAAAACACTTTCTATCCCTTTTTCTTTCTCTTCTTCTTCTGATACTCCTATTATGCAAATATTGTTCCGTTTGGATTGGTCACACAGTTCTCTCAATATTCTTTCATTCCTAGAGATTCTTTTTTCTCTCTGTACCTCAGCTTCTTTGTATTCATCTTTTCTAATTTCTATTCCATTTACTGTCTCTTCTACTACATCTAATTTGCTTTTAAATCCCTCCATTGTATGTTTCATTTCAGATGTGGAATTTCATAATGATTGAGTCTCCATCTTAAATTACTTCCTGAGTTCTTAATATTTTTCTGTACCTCCATGAGTATGTTTATGATTTTTATTTTGAACTCTCTCTCAGGAAGATTGGTGAGTTCAGTTCCATTTGTCCCTTTTTCTGGTGTTTGTGAGATTTGGGGTTGAACTAGGTTCCTTTGACATTTCATGTTTGTATGTGGTGCCCTCTACTGCCCAGAATCTCTACTTTCTGGAGCTGCTCGGCCCTGGAGTGATGTCGGGGGTCGCAGGGGAGTGGTGATGGTGCCTGGGGGGCCAAAAGAGCTGTTTCCTGCTTTCTGGCTGTAGTACCTGTCTCCACTGTCAGAACTAGTGGGCCAAGTATACAGGTGTAAGCCTCTGGGTTCTGCGTTTGTAGCTGCCATAGGTGGGGCCTCCCTCTGGCTGTCCTGACACCAGGGCATGGTCTGCTGCTTTGCGAGCCAGTGCCGGCAGGCCAGGAGTAAGATGCAGCAGGCTGCGTTATCACAGTGGGCAGCCTCGGAGCTGAGTAGCCAGCCAGAGGGATGGGAGTGCCTGAAGCTCCTGAAAGTTCTCAACCTGCTGGGCAGAGCACGCCTGGACAACCTTGTCCACCTATCCCTTCTCCCGAGCAGCAAACTCTGTGCAAACTCCACCCCTTTAGCTGCCCTCTCACTGCTAGGAAGCCTCTCAGACCTCCCACCTTTTCCTTTGTCCTAGAGCAGCCAGATGTGGATCCCTCTCCTCCACAAACGGCTGGAATCTCAGTCTCTCCAAGTATTCTGCCTATCTTAGCTTTCTAACCCCACTAATCTACAGAGCACCATGAAGTGTAGGTTTGTGCTCCCAAAGGATATCTCCAGGGCTGGGTGTTCAGCAGTCCTAGTATTCCACCCCCTCTCCACTCCGTTTTTTTTCCTCCCGCTGGTGAACTGGCATGGGGGAAGGGCTTGGGTCCTGCTGGATCAAGTCTTTGGTACATTACCCTGTTTCATGAGGTCTGCTCTGTTCTCCAGGTGTATGCAGTCTGGTGCAGCCTTCTTTCCTGTTGCTCTTTTAGGATTAGTTGTATTATCTATATTTTCGTATTATATGTTGTTTTGGGAGGAGTTCTCTGTCTCACCTCTCATGCCACCATCTTGAATTCTCCTGGTTGCGGCTTTTTACTTTACCCTTTTCTGTGAGATGTTGACTTTTCCCAGATGTAGACTGGCTAGTGTACTCTTACTTCTGGTCACTCTTTTAGGAATAGTTGTATTTGCTTTATTTTCAAAATATATGTGGTTTTGGGAGGAGATTTCGCCACACTTCTCACGCCGCCATCATTTCTCCTCTCTACCTAGACCTTTTATTCTTATAGAGCAATTTTAGGTTTATAGAAAATTGAACAGGTAGTACATATGAGAGTATATACAGTGTATACATAGTATATAGTGCAGTATATAGCATGGTATAGTATATAGAGCATATAGTATTTGGAGAGCACATATGTATATTGAGTTCCCATTATGCTCCACCTCTCCCTACTCCCATGACTATAGTTT
Source organism: Phataginus tricuspis (assembly GCA_029783875.1). Classification (NCBI taxonomy): domain Eukaryota; kingdom Metazoa; phylum Chordata; class Mammalia; order Pholidota; family Manidae; genus Phataginus; species Phataginus tricuspis. The sequence goes on along the minus strand of JAQQAC010016209.1, from coordinate 125,915,793 downwards.
TCCCCATTATCTTGCATTACTGTGTTACAATTGATGAACCCATATTAACATATTATTATTAAGTAAAGCCCATAGTTTACATTAGGGTTCACTCTTTGTGTTCTACAGTTATATGCATTTTGACAAAAGCATAGTGTCATGTGTCCACCATTATGGTACCATGCAGAATCGTTTTAATGAATAGTTGGAGCACTGGGGATTTTTAATGCAGTCTTTCCCTCCTCTCCCAAAATCTCTAGCAATCACTTATCTTTTTACTGTCTTTTGGTTTTACTTTTTCCAGAAAGTCATGTAGTCCCAATCATACAGTATGGAGCCTTTTTAGATCCTCTCTTTCACTTAGCAATATGCATTTAAGGTGCCACCATGTTTTTTCATGGCTTGATAGCTCATTTCTTTTTAGTGTTGAATAATATTCCATCATCTGGGTGTATTATACAGTTCATCTAGTCACCTACTGAAGGACATCTTGGTTGCTTCAAATTTTTGACAATTATGAATGAAGCTGCTATAAACATCTGTGTGCAGGTTTTCAACATGTTTGGGTAAATACTAAGGAGTGCGATTGCTGGATCATATGGTAAGAGTATGCTAAGTTTTGTGAGAAACTGTCAAACTGTCTTCCAAAATGCTGTACATTTTGCATTCCCAACAGTGATGAATGAGAGTTCCAGTTCCTCTACATCCTTGCTAGCATTTGATATTGTCAGTTGTTTGAATTTTAGCCATTTTGATAGGTACATATTAGTATCTTATTGTTTCAATATGGAATTCCCTAATGTCATGTGGTGTGGAGCACCTTGCCATCTGTATATCTTTGGTGAAGAGTCTGTTCAGATATTTGGCCCATCTTTAAATTGCATTGTTTGTTGTTCTCATTGAGTTTTAAGGGTTTTTTGTATAATTTATGTACAAGTCCTTTATCAGATATGCATTTTGCACATATTTATCCCAGTTTGTGATCTCTTTTCATTCTCTTAACAAAGCCCTTCATAGACCATACACTTTTATTTTTAATAAAACCCAATTCCTTTTTATGGCTAAATAATATCCATTGTATGTATACTACCACATTTTGTTTGTCTTTTCATCAAAAGCTGAAGGGTTGTTCCTTTTTGGCTATTATGAGCAATGCTGCTATGAATATTTGTGTACAGGTTTTTGTTTGGATATATATTTTCATTTCTCTTGGGTACATACCTAAGAGTGGAATTGCTGGATCATACGGCTACTCTATGTTTAACTTTTAGGGGAACTTCCAAACTGTTTTTCCATAGAAACTGCCCGACTTTTCCAAAGTGGTCATACCATTGACACTCCCACTATCAATGTAAGAGGGTTTCATTTTCCATATCCTCAGGAACACTTGTTATGGTCAGTCTTTTTGGTTACAGCCATTGTAGTGGTTGTGAAGTGGTATATCCTTATTTGATTTACATTTCCCTAATGACTTGATGTTGAGCATATTTTCATGTGTTTATTGGCCAATTTGCTTATCTCCTTTTCCTCTTCACTTGTGATATTCTTTTCTATGGGAATTGCACAGATTCCACTGATACCTTCATACAGATGATTTCCAAATATTTACTTTCAACTCTGCCCTTTCTCCCAAGATTTGTCTCAGATTTCCATCTGCTTGCTAGACATTAATGTCCTGATTGCATATCAGAATTAGTATATTCCAACTGAAACTTTTCAGCTTTCCTCCCAAGCTAGTTATTCTTCCCGTGTCCCTAATTCTGTTAATTATACCATTATTCTTCTAATCACCCGAACTTGAAACCTGGTGTTATATCTGAATGTAAGAGAAATGGGATAGGAAATAATCGATTCATTGCCTAGTTCTGTTATTTTTATAGTGTGTTGCATCTGTTTTCTCTTTCTGCTCTCCTTGAGCTCCATCCTCTTTACTTTCTCAATCCCTTACTCTCCTGGTTCTCTTCTCTCTGGTCATTTTATTTGAGGTTATTTTTACCTGCCCCTTAAATGACCTTCCCCTTTCTATGATCACTGTATACTCTCTGCCTTGGTTATTTTTATGTAATCTAAGATTTGAACTATTATTTACACACTTATAACTCCCAAATATATATCTATACTCCTGAAATATCTTGAGAATGTCAGACGTATCTATCCAGCTGTCTGCAGGACATCTGTACTTCACAGACTTGTCAAACTCAGTGTGTCTAAACTGAACTATTCCCATTCCAGCTGCTCCCAAACTTGTTCCACCTCACATATTGCCAGTCAATGGCAATGCCATCTCGGGTTCTTAGGACAGGAATCTGGCCATCATTCCTCCTCTCTTCCTCTCTCCCAAAGCCAAACATTCACCAAGTCTATTCTATCCTAAAATGATCTTGAATCTTCTGTTTTTATCACCACGGTACTTCTTTGTTCAAGCTTTTATTATCTCTCATTTAGACTTTTTCAGTGATTTCAATCTTGTCTTCCTGTGTCTAGTCTCCCACTGTGCCCCCGCAATGTGCTCCACGCAGTCTGAGACAGTGGTTTCACAAACTGAAAATTTATTCATGCCATCTAACTGCAAAGAGCAAACAAAAACAGGAACAACAATAACCAAAACCAAATAAAAATGGGAAAAATTTCATCCCTGGTGGCTCCTTGCTTCCCTAGAGGATACAGTTCTAGCCTTTTACCTGATGTGCTCCGTATGGCTTCATTCCTCATTGCTTACCACCCCCATCTTATGTTAGGCTTCAGCAATATTCTTTTGGGACATTTAACATGTTCCTTCTACTCAGAGTCCTTTTCCTGCCTTGTCTGCCTTCGTTCTTCAAAACCCAGCCTGGGTGTTCCCTCCTCTGGGAAGCCTTTCCTGGGGTTTTCAGCACAATGAACTATGTCCAATTCTGGGATTCATCTGTACTTCACACAACGTCATATTTTAACTCTTTTGTTTATATGCCTGTCTTCCCTACTAGGCTGTGAGCTCCCCAAGGACAGATTGTGGCTGATTTTCCAGCTACATAATAGGTGCTCAGTAAATATTAAATGAATGATGAAATGTTCTATGGGGTGAATTGTGGTCCCTGAAGTCTAACTCTATGTAGCATTGAATGTGAAATAACACAATAACAAAGATTTCATCCCTTTTATTTTCTCTCCTAGTCAAAGATCTCAACTTTGTAATTTTTTGGAGGTAGGCTGGTATCCTGAGGGTATGAATGTTAAGAACCCACTTCAGTGACTGTGGACTTATACTTTCTGGGGGCTCTGTATATAAAAGAAATGCTTCCATCCCCTCTTTGCTGGGTTTTAGCATAACTTCTGATAGCTCCCACTCTAAGAGTTACTTCTAGACCAATGAGAGATCAGATTCCTTCAAGGGACTGGGTATCCTTACTAGGTACCTGCAGAGCTTGCAGTTCATTCTAAGAAGCAGTCTGTGGACTGGGACTTTCCCTAGAGGGTGAACAACTATGTGGGAGAGAGGAAGAACTTAAGAACCAGCCCAAGAATCTCTAGTCTAAGGAATCTCTAGTCTAAGGTCCCTCTGGACCTACAGGATACAAACCCTCAGGGACATAGGTACAGTTTGCTAGAGAGCAGCTCATAGCTCCTCTAGGCTCAGATTCCTCAAGGCCAGCAAGTCAGTTTGGTTTCCATGGGCTCTGTGGGGCTGAGCGTGAAGACTGCTGCCCCCTGAGAGTGACATCCCCAGGAAAATCTCAGGAGCTTCAGGACTTGCCTGAGTAGGAGGACCAGGAAGAACCTCTGGAAGTCAGGTTGTTGAGCCCAGTCTCGCCTCTGCATCGGGCTCCACACCCTTTGCCATGGAAACCTGAGCACAGTAGGAGTCAGTGGGGAGAGCTGGAGCTTAGTGGCCTTTCTTTAGTGCTGCTCAGCAGTGGATCCTGTGTCCCTGGGAGATGAGTTCAGCACTGCCCCTGCCATACTGGATCCTCCCTATGTTGGGCTTCCCCTCACTATGTTAGGCTTTCTTACTCTGCTATGTTGGTGAGCCTAATGGAGACCAAAGTTTAGTAGACTGTAGTTTTATGGAATGAAATTGTTATTTCTGGCTCAGAGGAACTAAGCAAAAGCTAAAATTGCAGATTTAGCTTGGCAGTACTCTGTAACAGTTTACAAAAAAACTCATTAATTGATTCGTTCAGTCTTTACATAATCCAGTGCCTTGCATTTAGTAGATAATCACATGTTTGGCATATGAATGCATATGGGGATTTATTATTCTCTTTTACAGATGTGGAATTTGAGGCCCAAGCAGGTGACTTGCGTTTCCTAAAATCCAAATCTACAGTTAGTCAGTGTAGAGCCTTGACTTGAATTTTAGGTCAACATTTACAGAGCACATATTATGTGACAGGCATTTGCCAGTGATGAATAAACATGTTCCTTGATTTTGAGGAGCTTATAGGCTTGTCAGGGAGCCAGACACATAAAGAAATAATTTCAATATAATGTGCTAAGTTCTATGATAGAAAACTGTGCAATGCTGTGAGGTCACAGAGGAGGGGCTCCTAATCCAGTCTGATGAGGTCATGAGAGGCTTCTTGAAGAAGTGACACCTCAGTTAAATTTTGAAGGTTCATTAGAGGCTGGCCAAGGGTAGAAAGAACATTCTAGGCTGAAAGGTCCACTTTAGTGGGGGCAGAGAGGTACAAGCCAGTAAGATATGTTTTGGGGATTGCTGGAGTGTTCATTGCCAGGGAGGAAGTGGCAGGAGTGATGACTAGAAAGATAGGCAGGGATCAGATCGCTGAGGGCATATACTTCCTTGTATACCATTAGTTCCCAAACATTGCTGACTCATTCAAATCATTCAGGGATCTTAAAAAATATAAAGATGACCCACTCACACATCCCATCATTTTCTTGATTAGCTGATTTTGACAACCACTTTTTGGAGGCAACAGGAAGCCATTAGAAGGTTGGTAGCAGGGAAGGGACGTAGAGTGTCACATTGAATCCCTCTGGTGGTGATCCACATGGAAGCAGGTGGACTTGAGAGGGATACTACTGGAGGCACAGAGACCATTTAGGAGGCTGTTGAATTTGTCTAAGTGAGATTTCATGGTAGGTAGAATAAGGCAGTAGCAGTGGGGACAGAGAGGGAGAGGCAGACCAAAAGAGATTTCAAAGTGGTAGAGTCGTTATGATGTCGTGGGGAGGGAGGAAGAAATGTCTAGGATAATTCTCCATGTTTTGGCATGGCTGCCTGGGTAGAGGAGGGTATTTCTGACCAAGATAAGGAATGGAGGGGAGAGGATGGGGAGCAACTGATAAATTTAGCTTGGAACCTGCTGATTTGGGGGTAATGTGGAACATACAGACGCGAGGGTGGCTATTTTGTTCTGGAACTCAGGATAAGTGCATGGGCTTGAAATACAGATTTGGGCCTCTCTGTATGGGGGGGGGTTGAAGTCATGTGAATAGCTGATCTCTCAGGGAGAGTGTGGAGAGCATGCACCTTCAGTTGTTCTACCCCTCTCTGCCTTCTAGGGATGCTCTCATGGTGAAGCAGAAGCCTTTTTTTTGGGTGGGGTGGGGGGAGGTTTCAGCAAGGCAAGGTAGGGTAGTGAAAATGGTATAAAAGCTGGAGTTAGGGAACCTGAGTTGAAGCCCTGCCTCTGCCACTTCACCACTCTGCAACCCTGTGCAGCAACTGAGCCTCTCCTAGCCTCCAGGTCTTCGCCTTACAACAAGGGTAATAGGAATGTCTGCCTCACAGGAGTTATTGAGAAGGTCCAAGGAGAACATGTATGTGAAAAATGCCATGTAAAGAACCATAAAAACATTAGTTTATCTGTTGCCTACCTTCCCCCTCAACCCCCAACGCCCTGCAAGAACTGAGGACCAATATTTAGGAACTATGGAGAGGCAGATTTTGGCCCAATATGAAGGAAAGATTGTCCAGTGCCTTGAACTGTTGAATGATAGGAAGAGCTTTGGGAGATGGGAAGCTCTGAGGCTCTAGCGGTCTTTAAGTGCGAGGTGGCTTTCTGGGCTTCTGCTGAGAGTTTTGTTGCCAGGGCTGAGGGTCTCCCTGCCATGGCTCAGATAGTTTTTGAGTTACTTGGACACTTCTTTGCCCTTTTTCTGAAAATGTTTATGTGACTTAGACTTGATTTTAATTGTGAAAACAGTACAGGTGCATGGTTTTTTCTTTTCCTTTACAATCTCTTAAATCCCTGAGCATTTTGGTTCCTAAGTGGAGTCTTGGTTTATATATCCCCAATTGCTGGGGGAAACTGATTCAGGTCTTACAGCTTGGGACATTTATAGACATTTTTAATCTAAGTACTCTTTGATGAAGACCTGGTGGATGCCGCAATGTGCATGGCTTCTCTAACACAGAGCGGGAGCTAGAGGGGAGGGGAGGGGTGGGCATCCTGATGTCACAATGCTGCATTATGGGTTACTTTAAAATAATTGATTTTTATTATTTGCTAGCAGAAATGATATTATAAATAGCTAACAAAATATTGCCAAGTAGAGGTCTTGCTGGAGTATGCTCCAATGAGCAGGTAAAGATCGTTTGAAATTAGCACACTAATTATTTATATGCAAATGAGTGTTGTCAGAGAGCTTGGAAACAGGTTGTTCTCTGAACTGGGTTAAACATCCCCTAAGAATTCATGTTTATACTCTTAATTTATCAGAAACCTGTTGTTGCTGTTTTCTTAATAGAGGAAAGTAAAATATGCCAGCCTATGATTGAATTATCACAAATTTAGCAATAGCTTGAATTGAATTATATTTTCATGTATTTGTTTTATTGCCAGTCACTAGTGCAACATGCATTTGGTAAACAAGGCCTGATTTTCTTGCTTTCTCTGTGCAGAGATTATTTCTCTAAGTGAAAAATCTACACCCATGCTGTCTGATAAGAAATTATCTTTTATGATAGTTTAGGTGACTCCCTGCCTCTTTTTAAAAGCATCACCAAAACAATTACCTCAACTAATAGTAATTTCATGCCTAGAAAATATTCTTTATTTGCTATAAACCATATAGAGGTGAACAATTTTGAAAAACAAAGAATGTGAAAAAAAACTATTCAGTTCTAACTGTGGGTGGAACCTAAATTTCATCTTTACATTCAGCAGCCCTCCGTGATCTTTGCAAGGCCCTGGGTCAGCTTTTGATTGTCCTTTTCTAGCCACCTGTAGCTATGCCAACAAGTGGTTGAGAGAAACTTCTAGTTGATATTTTTGCAACGTGAGTATCTAAATACTCGTTTGCCCCACCTCACTCCCTGCTGCTGGTCCTCATCTATAGAAACTGGTGTACCAAGAGAGGGAGTACTGCGCCTGTGGTGGCCTGGACTTCAGATCCTGAGATGACAGGACTGGACGGGGCAGCAGTATGGATGGAAGATTTAAGGACAGGGAATATGGTAGGATGGAAGTTGGGAGGAGGGGAGAAAGAGCAAGAATCTCTGAATGAGCCAAAGTGGAGAGACAAGGCATGTTGGGTCTTGAGCCAAACCCCAAGAAGATGGGTCAGAGTTGGGGGTAACAGATACGAGGAGCAATGTGGGCACTGTCCAACTCTAAGCCAGTCAAACCCTGTGTGGGCCATGGTGTCCCAGCAAGCTGTTAAGCTTTGGTCTTGCCACAGAGGGGGTGAGCAGCTCAAAAACCAGGCAATTCTGCAGGAGCCTTGGAGCTTATGTTCACTTATAACCTCATAGGTAGATTCCAGTAAATTACTCCACATGACTCACTGCTTGGACATTTTCTAGCAGGCTGACTTTAGGGGCTGATGTGTGTTGGAAAGAGCCCTGCTGAGAGGGAATAAAACTCTTGGGTTTTAACCAGTGCTCTGCCACTAACTGGCCTTGAGCAAGTCATCTAATCTTTTGGAACCTCCATTTCTATATATATAAAATGAGAATCGAGGAGGTAAAGATGTGTAGTTCAACCATCGACTCCAAGTTCTAAAGCATTTGGCTTGTTTGACTTGAGGAAAAGCAATACACCCTCGGCACTTCATTTGAGCTAAACCTATGCAAATCCCCAAAGTCAAAATCAAACTATAAATAGTCAAATCATTTCCTGGGCTTGTTTGCCAGAGCCTGGGTCATTGAAGACAGTCTGGGTTCTGTTGGGCTATTTAGCGTTTTTGGAAATGGCATGAAACAACTTAAGTAGGGTAGAATAGTGTTTCTCAGCTCTGTAGATGCAATAGCTTACATACCGGAATTAAACCAGAGGTCCGCTGGGTTCCCAGGACGCTGATGGGGCTGATAGACCCCTAATAATGCACACACTCCAGCAAGCTGGAGACCTTTAGTCCTTTGCCAAAATCACAAATGGTTCACTTGCCGAGGGCTCACTTCTATGGCCCACCCTGTAGATCCTGCCTATGTGAGACAAAAGACATAGGGCTGCCAGGGACTTTAAAATGTTAATTTATAAAAAAGCCCTTAATTATACAAAAATAGCCTTAATTATAGCTTACTACAGGAGGGCCACAGCATTTCTGAATAGTTTTACAAACAAGGGAATAAGCAGATAGTTGATAAGTGCTGGTGAGTTCTTCATTTGCATGCTGTCCCACACCCAAATTGTAATACTGCAACACCAGTTTTCAGCCAAATTACAAGCACAACAAATTAACACAATTTGTTAATTTCCTTTTTAATAGCACTACAAAGAGGAGTATTTCTGTCTTTTGCCGTTTTTGACATAAAGGCTTTATCTTAAAAGCAGAAACACTTTAATATAGCTAGATCTATGTCTATAACAAATACAGCTTGTTTTCATTTTCCTTACCCAGCTGGCTAAGATTTATACATTAATTATTCAACTGGTGCATCTTAAACATCCTAGTTAAAATACACACTGCTGGCCAGGAATTGTTCAACCCCTGGCACACTTTTGTTTGCCTGCAAGGAATAAAGACTTAGAACTGTAAATGGGTAAACTCAGTCTTTCCATGTGGCGAGGTCAACAGAATTTATGGTGAACATACAAAGGATAGAGAACTAATTATTTTTGAGATTCAGGTAAGTGATTTCTTAGGCATTTTAGCTGCCATGCTGTGGAATAATTGCAAACCCACCAGGAAGGAATTGCAAACCACAATCTACTTATCCTTTCCCCAGTGGCTACATAGAATTTTTCTTTCTGTTCTGCAGTTTGTGCCAACCTTCTATTTAATCATTAAAAGGAATGTTATTTTAAGTATTGCTTCCTCAGTGTTTGACTAAGATCCTATAGAACGGTGACTTTGCCCAGAATGCTGCTTCAGAATGCTGGCGTGATTTGAGGCAATCACTGCTATTAGCAATGGAATGTAGAGTTCTGTAGCAACGTTATTTAAAGTTTCATTTAAGTTGATATGACATCTGTCTAATGTAACCATCTCTATCCAGTCCCATTGGTGGCAACATAAACTTGTTAAACACCACTTCATAGGCATCAAGTGCTTTGGCTTTGGTATAATTTTATGATCATGCCTTATTGTGCTACTACTATCATTTAAATAACAGCAACAGCAAATATTCTAGGCATACCACAGAACCCAAGGCAGTGGGTTTCCCAGCTTTATGACTAAATTCTCCCTGCTTCTAGGTCTTCGCATATTCTGTTCCCTTCATCCAGGAATGCCCTTAAAGTCTTGGCTGAAAGGCCCTTCCTCCCTTTGGTATTCTTGATCACTGTACACATTTGTTTCCTTAATAATTATCACAATTTAAAATGATATATGTATCTTCTTTCTTGTTAAGTGTCTCCCCTGCTAGACTATAAGCTATATACAAGGGCTGAGACCATGTCTATTTTTATTCACCCATGTATCCCCTTGCCTGGCAAAGGTAAGTAGAAGCTCTAAATATTTTGGGGGATACTGCAAATACTTAAATGAGTAAATGAGGCAATGTGGTGAAATTACAAGGAAGCAGGAGCCCGATATGCTGAGGACTTCCAGATTAATCTCACGGGTGCATTTGATCCTGCCTAGACCTGGAGGAATTTCCACCAGTATACCCGCATGCTTGCTGGTCATTTCCACCAGCTGCATGGCACTTGCTGGATGGTCCACAGGCACCTCGGAGTCAACAGTCCAAACTTTAATTCATCACCTGGCCTCTCAAAGCTCTTTCCTTCTCAGAGTCATGGCTCAAATAATGGCATGGTCATGTCATTACCCAAGTAAGACACTTGGCATTCATTCTACCCCTCTCTTAATGCAGCACCCAGTCCTGTCAGTGTGTCCACCTGAGTGCTGCTTGGATCTTTCCTCCTTCATTGATATGACCTTGGTCTGGGCCCTCATCATCTCTGATTAGACTACAGATGGTTTCTCTGCCTCTCTGGTCTTATGCCCTAAAGACCACCTCCCTCCCTGACAAAAATCAAATGCTATTCTCTTCCTCTAGCCTGAAGTCAGTTAAGGACTGGCAATGTGCAGAAGTAGCTGGAACCTTAATGACTAAGAGATATTCAAAGATTGCCAACATATGATTTCTTGAAGATTAATTTCCTTTTTGTTTTTCTGCTATGGATCCAATGGAATAAGCTATTAAAATACTTTTACTTCTGAAGGAAAGCGCAGGACCATGCCAGCAAAACAACGTACAGACTTCCTTTCTTTATTTTCCTCTAGCATCTCTCTGTGATAGATGATATGACCATGAATATTCACTTAAATATGAATCCTGAAATATCATAAAATCCCAGAGCATCAGAGCTGGACAGAGGCCAACTGGATCCTATGTCTGAGGCTCAGAGAAGGATCCTATGTCTGAGGCCTTATTTAAGGTCACAAAGGGAGTTAGCTACAGAATTAGGACTCAGACCCAGTTCTCTGGTTCCTCAAGTGATCATGAGGTTTCATTTGGATGTGTTATTAAAACCTTTGGCAGCTCTGTGACCCACTCAGACCACTGTGGCCTGACTTCCTTCTTTCATCTGACTTTTTCTTCTCTGTGCCCGAGTGCTAATCAGTGAGATTAGGAAGACAGTCTGACCTTAATAAAGTGACATATGCTTCAGTTGTGATTTCCAAAGGGGGAGTTTTGGAGCAATAGGAGTTCTTTGGAGCTGACTTGGGGGCTTCTTTGTGTATAAATAAATGGGGTATCAAGTAAACAGGGTACTAGGCTGCCAACTCTCATGTCATACTCCACAGGAAGGTTTTTTCCTTTGGTTTTAAAACTGCCACTGGATTGAAGTGATTTTATGTTGAAAAGATTTTGAAAACTATATCTCAGGAATGCATTTGGTTTGCTCCTCCAGTTGAATATTCCAATTAAACAATATTTCTGTGGTTGTGTGTTTATTTTTATTTCTATACTTCTCTTTGTGATGATAAATGACAGAAAAAAACTCCAGGTTTGCTGTCATGAATGTGGTGATTTGAATATGGATTGTAGCTAGTTAGTGGACTAGTGCCTGAGGCTGGGGTTTCATGGCTTCTCTGCTGTGTGTTCATAGGGATGGGTCAGGTCTAGTAAAGAGTCCTGCCCTCCCTCTCAGGCCAGGAGCTGTATGGGATTGCTTGATAGAAGGTGTGTTGTCATTAACAATCTATCTCTTCATCGGCTTCCTTGAATTCTGTATATTCAGTCCTTGACGCTGACCAGTGGTGAGCAAGGTAGAATATGATTTCTGAGAGCCAGACCTTACTGTAGGCTAGTACAACACTGTGTGACTGTCCATGGAAGGAGGCAGTTGATATAGACAATTGATGACAGGTGTCATTGTGATGAGTCCCAGCGGGTAGTCTTCCAGTTTCTGGCATGGAAGGTGATGGTGAGAGAGATGTAGGGACTTTGAAAGAGGGACACATAGTATGTCCCACTTGACTGTTTCCTTTGGTGCCCAGAGATGGTTGACATACTCGTGATACTTCCCAGCACAATGAAGGCAAGGCCTGCTCTAACTGTGGTGGGCCTGGGGCAAGGGCGTAAAACGCAGGCACACTGCTGACTCCCCCTTCTGTCAAATCTCTTTGTTCTGTCCCTTACCCTGAGGGACATTCCACACATGCCTATGGACACCAGCCTTGCTCCTCAAAATGTAACCCTAGTTCAGAGCATCAGCATTACCCGAGGACTTGTTAGTACCACAGACTCTCAGGGCCCACTTTGGGCACATTCAAGTTTGAGAAGTACTGTTGTAGCCCACATATTCAAGCTCCATCATCACCAGATGGAAGGGCAAAAGCTGCCCTGTGGCCACTGGATCTAACAGTCCTTCCCTGCCTGACTTGCAGATCTGTTAGGTGGCTCTAGTAAGATAATGCACACAAAAGTGCTTTGTAACCTGTCTGGCGGGGTGCTTGTGAAGAAACAGCAGCCACCCTGCTATTGGCTGGTCTTGTTTTGTGAGTGTGCCTTCAGCGGTGCATGCGCTTTGGATTCAGGTTGTCCTCCCCTCCACGAGAGCAGGGCACAGGGTTCCATGCAAAGCCATCTCTGCCCTCTGCCCACCACTGTCTAGTCCCTTCAATGCACATATGCTGCTGTGATCCCCCAGGTCGGGGGTGGGACTTGATATTGGCAAACATTTCTGAAGTGACAAATACTACCCTCTGGAAAGAGAATTTGCTTCCAGAAATTCATAGTTGCTGGTTGAAATCGATGTGACTTTATGATTTGGCTAGCTCTGCAGTATCCACCAAGTGGTATTTACTCCTTTGGTGTTGCAGGAGTTTGTTGAGAGAAGGGAACTAAATCTAAGGGAGTTAATCCATTTGATACATATGTTGAAGCACTCTCTGAGGCCATGGACACTGAAATATTAATGCTAGATAAATTTATCTACTGGTATCCTTTAGACATTGATATAATGTGAGCCAATACCCTGGGTCACTGAGTCAAAGGCCGAATTCCATTCCCTTACATGGCACTGGATGCCCCACACAGTGGACTGATGGCCTTCTTGGCAGAGCATAATGGGAGGTAGCTTGTCAGACTCGGGCTCCCTCGCAACAGTCAGGTCTAGGGCAGCAGCTGGAAGACTCTGTGACTCCCACTACCTGAAGCATCAAGAACTAAGGTTGACGGGGTAGTAGAAGTTCCCCACCCCCAGTAGATGACATCTGGAATTAGTCTGATGCCTCAATTATTAATTGTCCCTGGGAAGAGCCCCTGATTCGCACAGCAGGTCATTAAGCTACAGCTCCCCTTTTTACATTATGGTGCGTGTGAAGCTGGGGTATGCTCCAGGAACTCACTGAAGGATATCCTGCTTCGTTAGGGTTCTGACACTCAGCCTAAGCTTTGCTAGGCCTTTCCTTGGGGTGCCAAGCTCTGTCTCTGTATCTAGCTGCCAGCTAGGGTCCCATCCAAATAAAACCTTGTGGAAACATGGTGTCGCCCCCTACTTGATGATTCGTATTACCACTGTTGCTGGGCCTTTCCTCACCAAGTTGACAACTTCGGGGGCCAGTCAGCACCCCTGGGGACAACTGTGGCCCTCAAAGTTCTAACTCTATTTGGTCTGTGTTCATTCTTTCCCTGCTCCCCTGACACTGAAGTCTTTGGAGTCTTCACTATTGCTATAAAAGCTTTGCTGCCAAATATGGGGAATAGTCTACTTTATCCCATAGCCCAGTTACACACCCATGGGACACTGTGGACATCTTATAGTTCACTCGAGGCTGAACCCACTCACAGTCCCTGCCCCCTCCATCCACAAGGGGATCTGCCAGCCTCCTATGAAATAAACTGTCATGTAGTAACAAACAGCTAACTGTCCAGATTTGTTAGTGAAATCTGGCTGCTCTAGCTTTTTGAAAATTTTCTCTTTCCTCTGTAGTCCAGCCTGAATTCGACTCTCCAGAGTGAACTGGCACTGTGAGGAGTTTGGAGCCACCATACGTCATCGGTACATGGCTGAGGGGAAGCCAGCAAGCTTCCCCTTTAGAGCCCAAAGGTGATGTTTCTTCTTTTTGCCTGTAGAATTTGTGCTTGGCCTTCTTGCAAACAGACTTGAATAGGCACTGTTTCTGTCAGCCGGTGGCTGGGTTTCCATCAAGGTTTTTGGGAAGGCCAGACAAGTCCAATTACACAAATCATAGTTGAGCTGTGGGCCTGCTGCCCCTCTGTCCCACACTTCTCTTTCTACGTCCACCTTCCATCACTTCCCTTAAAAGGTTGGTGGTGTCATTTTTCTTTCAGAAGTCTAGGCTTTTGGGTAAAAATTGTCTAAAGGACCATGTCAGCAGACTTTTTGGTGACATCTAAAGTAGAGTGGCATTTGGTCTATACAGTAACCAGCTCTCCATCACATGCAGATTAATTTGAAAGTTCTTAATGACATCTATTGTGCTTAAGCCCTAAAACCAATTCAGAGGGGTTCAGAGGAGCTATTGTGCCATTTCTGCCCTGTGGGTGTAGCAAATGCTGGTGTTTGGTCTTTTAGGTGACTTCTGGACCATCCTTCAGTGTTGCTGTGGGCCCCCTGGACTCCTGGGCCACTGTTCTGTGGTGAGGGGAGAGGGTATGTTTTGTTTCCTCTTATTGCACATTTATTTCAACACAGTGAGCATCACAGATCCATTAATTAACAATGGCTATGATCTCCTGCCACGTTTCTGATTTCTCAATGCCCAGGGAAGAAACAGAATCCTGTCTAGAGTAGAGTCATTTGCTCTGGGCTCAGCACACATGGAGGAACCCGAAATACACATTGCACCTTGTGTTTTAGAGTTCTGTGAGTTTCTCATGCCTTCTGGCCACACTTGAAGTAGTACTTTGAGAGTAAGTTTTCTTTCTTTTTTTTTTTAAGATGGGATCTGAGATCATCCCCATTTGTTTGTTTGTTTGTTTAGGCTATTTAGCTCATATATGAGGTATGCAAGCCATGATAATGGCCATTTTGAAACATCATGTGAAGTAGTTTCTGTGGGTATGTTTGTTACTTTATGAAATCAGCAAATGGTGTGTGGTGCCCTTAAATAAATAAAGATTTATTTAACACATATTTATTAAGTACCTCTTATGGGATAGAAGCTGTGCTTGCTGCTGGGAATGCACAGATGAGAAAGGCACAGTCCCTGCTGTCAGGTTGTCTCACAGTCTAGTGGGAGAGAAAGGTGCATCAACAAGTAACTGACACTCTTAATGGCTGGGTAGAAAAATTCTAGGCCAGGGTACTGGCATGAGAAGAGACTGAGGTCAAGGGAATACATGCTTTGTTTGGGGACCTCAAGCCATGTGGCATAGTGGAGTGTGGCAGCCACAATCAAATGACTTGGCTTCCAAGAGCAGCCAAAGATTGTGCCATTTAGGAATGCATTAGACATGATAGGGGCTGTTGTTCACAGTACACAATGATCCAGGCATATGTAGCTTTACTCTGTGATCTAAAGCCACAAGTACTATTCTTATTTCCAACACACCATCTTCCAAATGGATATCCTGTTATAACAGGGAACATGGTTGGATTGATGTGGCACTGCACATGAAAACACACATTTCCCTAGAGGTTCTCTATATTGAAATTTTGGTTATGCTCTTCTGGTTGATGATGTTCCCACGGGACATCATTCAAGGGGCTTCATCTCTATGTTACTTTGCTGTGAGATGGATGGGTTTTTCCTAGGCTGCTCTCATTCATTACTGAGGCAGGAGGTATTGCACCTTTAAAGAAGCACAGCAGAAATCCCTGTAAACATGAGCAGAGAAACTCTCTAAGGAAGAAAAATCTCTGGAATGAGGTCTCATAGGGCTACTTGGGTAGGATCCTATTGTGACAGAGCTTAGCCTTTGGAGAAATACACACTTTCTTGAATGTAGTAGGATGGTTTTGTAAGGCCATCTCCCAAGTCCTTCTGCAGACTGGTTTTTAGTATACTTGATTATTTAGTATAAAAACTTTCTTTATTCATCCATTTCTACTGGTTTTGTCATTGCTGCTTCTGGAATTATGATCCTGGAGGCAAAAGTCCTATAAAACATCTAGAGTGGGTGTTTAATTTGAAGGGACCTGTCTTAAGAGTCACGTGGTAATTGAGTTATCTCTATTAAAAACAACGTAGGCTAAACTTTCTTTTCTTCACTAGGAATCATGAGCATAGGAGAGGAAATTTGTAGTACAGCCCTGCTGCTACCATTATCTTCTTCCTTGTACTGGATCCTCACTAGAGTATGCATGTATAGAAAGGTTTACAATTATTTTTTATCAATTAGTAGTACAAATAGTTTTTTAAAGCAAGCTTTAACAACACTGACAACAAAAACAATCAGGCCAGCACTGCTCCCTCTCAAGCCTGCTCATCTGGGGCAACCACTTTTTAACTGTTTTAGCTATTGCTTTTGATATACCTTCATATTTTATACAATATGTTTATACCTCTATTTCTTGATTGATTATTTTAGATGTTTTTGACTTCCTGTGATAGTAAGAATCTGGCTGTCTCATAGCCTATTATTGGTCAAGATAGTCTAGTTTATGCTGCAAACATGCCACTCGTAATTACCACTGGTTTTACCCAATGAAAGCTAGAGTCCTAGTTTTCTGGGTGCCATGTCTGTTTTTTGCTTTACTCACTTGTTTTGCTGGAGCACATGCTGTAATAGATTCCTAAGTAAAGGTTCATGGGAAGTGTATTAGCTTTTTAGTAGGTTATGCTGTGGTTGTAAATTACTCTAAAACCTCTGTGACTTACACAAAAAGGCTTATTTCTTACTCATGTCCTATGTACTTTATGGGTCAGCTGTAGCTCTATCTAGGCCTTGTTCATTCTGGGACCCAGGCTGAGAAAGAGTCCCTTTCTGGAAAAAGCAGTTCTCATGGCAGAGAAGAAAGAGCACTGACAGAAGCAGTAATAACTCTCAAAGCATCTGCTCAGCAGTGGCTCATGACACCTCTGTTTACATTTCATTGGCCAAAGGCAAATATTATGGCTGAGTCTGATGTCAGTGAGCATGGAAGTATAAGGCAAAATTATATAATTCACCATAGGAAGTAGATAGTTTGGCTGCATCTAAAATTATAGGTTTATTTTTCCCCAGGCTTTTGAAGGCATTGTTCCATTGTCTCCTAGTTTTCAGTGTTGTTATTTAAATGTCTGATGGGAATATGACTCCTATCTTCTGAATAAGATTTTTTTCCTTTGCTCTGGAAGCTTTTAGGATTTTCTTTTAACTCCTACTACTCAGAAATGTTATGATGATGTGAGTTGATGTAGATCTTTATGGATTCATTTTTCTGGTCTTTTCTTGGGCCCTTTCAATGTAGAAATTCATGTCCTAGTTTCTGAGAAATTTTCTTCTTACTATTATTTTAATGACTTTCTCCCTTCTGTTTTTTCTTTACGAATTTCACTTATTTGGATGCTAGATCTCCTTGGTTGTTCCTCTGCTTTTCTTATCTTTTTATCTCTTGGTCTTTGTGTTCTACTTTTGGGGGGATTTCCCAGTTTTAATCTTCCTATTCCCTTTTTTGCATTTTGATTGTCATGTTTTCAATGTCCATCAATTTTCTTGTTTTATTTCTCTTCCTTTTTCATATATATATATCTAGAGAGAGAGAGAGTTTTCTTCTATTCTTGTATTATCTCTGTTTCCTCTGGGTTTCCCTTTTCTACTTTGTTTAATTTGGCCTCTCTCATGTTAGAGGATTTTCTTGTGTGTTGTGATCCTTGGCTGTTGTATTCGCATTTAAGAGTGGGGCCCTTAGAAGCTGATCGGAAGTGTCGGATGGAAAGGCAGAGCCTGTCAACTAGTGGGCTTCGCTGTAGAGTGATGAGGCAGCAACTGACTTCTTGTTGGGAACCTCCAAGTGCCAGTATATAGAGGAATTTCTTCTAGTGACCTTCACCTATTCAACTGTTGAATCCTTTAGTCTGCCTGAAGGTATTTTGGGATTGGGAGTAGGCTGGCTGGGTTCCTGCCATTCACTAATCCCTCCATTTTCTGCCATGTGCCTTACCCCACCCTCTACTATACCTGATGCTCCTGGTGTCCTGAGTGTGTCTCATTCAGCATCTTCAGAGAACATATCTCATTTCCTAGGGGCAAAGGGAGTAGGTGGAACAGTTACCAGGCCAGCGGCATGGGATGACAGAAACATGGGCACCTGCTCCTCCATATACAGTCTTTCACTTCCTGTTTTCCTGTATATTACCTCTAACTTCTGTGGCACTTAGTATTTCTAAGCTATAAGCCTTCCCAGGACTCTTTTGGGGCCAATTGGCTCACTTTTCATTGGCATTTCCTTCTGTAGGCACTTATGTTATAGCTTCCTCCATTCTAATAAATTGATACACATTCCCCAGTCACTTCCCATCTTCAAAAAATTTGTTGATGGTTCTCATCCACTAAGGTCTCCTTTCCTATTCTCTTAGTCTGTGTGAACTTATACCTCTCTCCCTCTTCTCTCATTGTTTTTATTTGTTTTTGTTTTAATTCCTTTAATGTTGTTTTAATGGGGCTTCAGGGGAGAGAGAGATAGTCACATGTGGTCAATCTGCCATGTGTAACTGGGAGCCATGCTGTGAAAGAATTTTAAAAATGTAGTTTTCTTTACCTCATGCTGAACTAAACATGGCCTTAAAATATACTCTTGATCTTCTAAATAAAAATAACATTATTCTAAGTGAAAACAGTACTTGGATAGATAACATGGTTTCACTACCAAAATTTAAAGACAAAAACTTGAATGTTTATGGAAATCAAAATGTTGAGTGTTGATGGAAATTAAAATGTACTTAGCACTTTCTGACACTGAGCATGATGAATGAAAATCTGTGAAAAAGGGGAGAGACGCTGTAAGGGATATTCTCAGTTTGCCACTTCGTATCCCCTCTTTACCCTTCCCTACCCTGCTCTGGGCCCCAGAGAACTGACTTCTACAGACTGCATCAGCCAGGCCCCCTGTGCTGTGGTCTCCCCTGGGCTCGGGCAATGCAGGAGGGGGGAGGAGCAGAGCATTGGGAGGAAAGAGGGATCTGGTTATTTATTTCTCCAGCTTCCACTCTGCCAGGTCACGTTTGGCCATGACTGTGTTCCTCTACTTTGTGCCACACCTTCTGTTGGGCTGTCCTTTCTGGCAGCCTCCGCTTTTACCGGGTTCTGCTCTCCTTCGCACTTCAGGCCTAAGGATGGTAACGGCTTCTCTCTGCTCTGGTCCAGACCTGCTGTACAGTCCACAGTTGGACCCCTTCATGCTGCCCACACCTTCAGTGATACCTTTTGAATGTGTTCTGTTTCCTGCCAGGACCCTGGCTATAGTAGAGCTATCTCGTCATCATGCAGATACTTTTGGATAAAGTACTTCCCCTGATGGGCCAAGGTCTCTGTATCTAAAAAGTGCTGAGGCAGTAAAGGATCGCCTGGCCTCTTGCCTGAAAGCCCTTTCCAGTTCTGACAGCCACACTTCTCTGTGATGCAGCAGTGCACCATGACCAGGTCCATTAGGTATGGGCCTCAACGTTTAGTTGGCTGCTTTGATACTTGTAGCTTGTGGTAGACATAACTAGTGTTTACTGACATCTGCTTTTCTCCTCTTGAGAACATGAAAGACTAATTTCCAAGCCCTCTTATAGTTTAGGTGGAGTTGTGTGATTAAGTCTGGTCAATGAGTTGTGAGGGAAAATGACTTGTGTCATGCTTGGGCTGAAACAGAGAAGAGCGGGTGTACCATCTCCACGTGCTCTTTTCTCCCTGCAGTGGCAACTAGCCACTGTCCTCATGGTGGAGCCTCGGTCGGGCAGGGTCCCTAAGTGACTGTGCAGAGCATTCACCCTCACCAACTGGCAGTGTACCTGTAGCATCAGTGAGAAGTAAACTTGTAGTGTTAAGTCAGTGGAGTTTTGAGGTTATCAGTTAACCCACAGCTGGAAGTGTCTGTGTGGGCATAGGACGTTATCTTATTTGAAGGGTTGTATGGATCATACCTTGTGGATTTGATTCTTAACTGTTATTTATTTATTTATTTATTTTGCTATTATTAATGTACAATTACATGAGCAATATTATAGTTACTAGATTCCCCCTATTATCAAGTCCCCACCACATACCCCATTACAGTCACTGTCCATCAGCATAGTAAGATGCTATAGAGTCACTACTTGTCTTCTCTGTCATACTGCCTTCCCCGTGTCCACACCCCCACTTTATACGTGCTAATTGTAATGCACCTTTTTCCCCCTTACCCCTCCCTTCCCACCCATCGTCCCCAATCCCTTTCCCTTTGGTAACTGTGAGTCCATTCTTGGGTTCTGTGAGTCTGCTGCTGTTTTGTTCCTTCAGTTTTTGCTTTGTTCTTATACTCCACAGATGAGTGAAATCATTTGATACTTGTCTTTCTCCACCTGGCTTATTTCACTGAGCATAATACCCTCTAGTCCATCCATGTTGTTGCAAATGGTAGGATTTGTTTTCTTCTTATGGGTGAATAATACTCCATTGTGTATATGTACCACATCTTCTTTATCCATTCATCTACTGATGGGCACTTAGGTTGCTTCTATTTCTTGGCTGTTGTAAATAGCACTGCGATAAACATAGGGGTGCATATGTCTTTTAACTGTTATTTATTAACTTGTGTAGCTTTGGTTAAGTTACTTAACGTGTTTATGCCTTGGTTTCTTCATCTTATAGCACATGGTTAATAATGCCTCCTCCCTCATGGAGTCAGTGTGAGTATTTGAAGAAATCAATCTACATGGAGCAGGGCTGGGCAGGCAGTACATGCTATGTAGTGTTTGCTGTTCGAGAACGTGTATTTCGGAGTGTCTGGCACAGCATGTGCTCTCATCAACAGCCATCACTGGTACCTTTATTGCTGTTGTAAGGACTTGAATGATCCATGTAAAATCTTGGCACATAGTGGGCATTTAACATGGGGTCCCTATTATTTGGTGATAATGCTTTTGTACTTACATCTGGGTATATGCCCCTTGTCTACTAGTTTTCTTAGAATGATATAAGCATTGCTAAGGCTTCCTTTACAACATAGGAGGTAGTTGAGTGTGTGGATTTCAAAGGATGTTTTTGAATGCCAAGTAAAGAAGACATTGAAATGGCAGCAAAGCCTTAATTACGCAGGAAATGTACTAATCAGAAGTGGTGTTATCTGTAAGTCTGAAGGCAAAGTGATCCACAGAGAAGCTACACTCGTGAGAATCTGCTCCCAGATCATGCATATTTGACTGCATTTGTCTATTTAGAGTCCTTAAACACTGTTCATGCTCTTCATTTTGCAGGTAAGGGAACTTAAGCTCAAAGAGGAGAAAGGGCTGATATAGGATAACACATTCAGTCGACAGTAGAGGCAGGACTAGAGCCCAAGTGTCTAGACAGGTAGGTAGAAAAAGCCACGTTGGGTCTTTTAACATTTATGCCATTTGGAAACTAACACTAAGCAACTAAACCCCGGACTTGATGAGAAAATGAAAGTAAATCTTCTTTCTACTCTCCCTCTGCACAGCTCACTATCTGTTTTGTTGGTGCTGGTTAGCTAGTTCACTCGTGCCTTTGAATACATCAGAAGCAGCTTTCTTTCTCCTTTGACATCTATTCATTGGCTGCAAGGGTGTCCTGTCCACTCTGGCCTTTGGATGGGCCACTCAGAATCACCACAGACTTTGCTTCTTAGCTACCTATAGGAAGGCAGGAATGAAAGAAGCCTGCCAGTGTGTTTCCTTTGTGTGCATTTCCTTGGACACAAACATAGGAGAGGAGTTTCTGTGTGGAGCAGCCAGTATCCCCCCATTTTGGATTTTGCTGAGGCAGGTAGTTGAACTCTTTGAGGAAGTCTGGGTTTTCTCTGTCTCGGGAAATTAATGATAACATCAGAGCCAGAAGGAGGTGTGCAAAATGGAAAAGAAAATTCATAAGAGTCACGCCAAGATTCAGATTTCTAACCCCACCCAGTTCTCCCCCAGCTTTCCTTTCAGCTGTGACTTGCTTCCCAGGAAGAAGAAAACAATAGTCTGCTGATTGAATTTCAGTCTAAACTTCAGGCAATTAAAGGTGAGAGCAGGAAAACCTAGTCACATGTAGAATCAAAGTCCACATACCTCCACTGGGAGGCACAGTCTGTGTGTATACATCACAAGGTGGCTCTGGTTCTGAAGACAATCTGAAAGTGCATTTATTTTGGTAATTATTTTCTGGCTCAAAATTTCCAGCTGATCTTTCTGGAGTTAATCACTTCCAGGAAAGTGCAAAGGTCTTACAGTGAAGAGAAGGAAAAGCATACTAATTATAACTTGACTGAGTCCATATCATGAGAGCTGGAAAACCCTGAGATCTCAGGATAAAGGGAAAGCCACTGGACAGCTGGACTTTATGGTAGGCAATATGGGGTAGAGACTCAGTTGTTCCTTTCTGACACCAACTCCTCCCACCTGGAAAATTTAAGTTGCGTGTATTCTGGTTAGCTTCCCAGAGTAGGTAGCATATTATTTCAAAAAGCACACTCATTTTTCTGAAGTATTCTCAATATATAATAACTGCTGCTTTTATGTCCTCTTTGTCTTTCTCTGTTAGCCCTTCCTCCTGTCCTTCTCTCTAGCACTCATTCCTTCCAGCAATGAATATGTACTAGAGGTTGACTACATGCCAGACATAGTACCAGCACCGTGGGTATCATGGTGACCAAGACGGCATTCCTCTTATGTATTGCTGTGCAACAGGCCACCCTCAAAACTTAGTGGATCAGTGCCACAACCATTTTACAATATCCCATAATTAAGGAATTCAAGCAGGACTCAGCTGGGTGATTCTTGTCATCAACAGAGATCACTCAGTGGTATTCAGCTGGGCTGGTGAGCCCACCACAGCTTCACTCATGCATCTGGTGTCCTTGGCAGGGATGGCAGGAGGGCTAGGCCTAGCTGGGCCTCTCAACCAGCATGTTGGTCTCAGTATTACTACACTTCTTATGTGAAGGCTCAGGGCTCTAAGAGGTAGTGTTCTAGTGACCCAGGTGAAAGATGCCTGGCCTTTTGTGACCCACCCTCTGATGTCCCAGAATGTCACTTCTACTGGATTCTCTTGGTCAAGCAAGACACTAAGGGCTAACCCGGATTCAAAGGGAGGGTGATTAGATTCTACCTCTCAGTGAAAGAAATAGGAATGACTTGGCAGATATCTTTAACATCACAGACAGAGCTGCTCTCCTTGTGGAGGTTATATGCCATTGGATCAGGAAGCAGACTGGTCAACAAATAATCAAATAACCAAGCCAGCTTGAAGAAATGAGTAGAAAGTGAATGCCCTTTCTCGGCTAAGCAGCAGAGAGTCTGGGGTTGTTCCCCTGTGCTCTCCTGGAGGGTTTTACAATGCCCCCCACCTCCAGCTCAGCATTCCAGATCACACCAGAAAGCAACTCTGCTGGCAAACATGCCCTCACAGGGCACAGTGCACAGCCTTGTGTCCACACACAGCGGCCTCCCTCACTGTGATTGGTTAAAATCCAATTGTTTGACCGAACTAAGGGTTTTCTAAGCGAATACTAATTTTTTAGCCTTGTCCAGTCAGAATATTGGCATTACTGTTCCACCTACCAGGACAGTTCCCCCTCTTTATTTTACTAACTTATTATTCTTTAGAATTCATTGTGAAGAACCTTTTATTCCTGGAAACCTTTTCTTGACCACCCACATTGCAATCGGATTTAGATGCCTTCCTCTGGACTCCCTCAGCCCCCCACCCCAAGCTTACCTCCATCATTTACTACATTTGTCATAGTTTACTGTAGTCCTTGATTGACTTGGCTTTCCAGCTTCTCCCTCCTCCCCTGAGATGGATTGTTATTGTAACAGACATGTCTAGAATGGTGATGTCATCTATATACCAGGTCCCGTCCGAGGGAGCTACAGATACCAGGGTGAATCAGACTGACATAGCCGCTCCCTACATACATGGGTTGCCCAGGTGAAGGCAGATACTGAAAGAATCACGACAAACATGGTGAGTGTTTCAAAAAATTTCCCAACTCTGTGTCACACAAGTAGTGATAGGGATGGTGCCATTGTTCCTATGGTGCCTGGCATATAATAGCACTTCAATGTTTATTAAATTCATGAGTGAATGGTGGTGGTATATTAGTTGAGCATGTGGCTAAAGTTATGGCAGCAGAATGTTATTTCTCTTATTGTTAGAGCTCTCCCCTAAAATTTTATCAGGCTGGGCCATAATCCCTTTCTTTAAGGAACAATAAGGGTAGAGCCACCATCAGGGCCCAGTCTAAGCCCTTTCCTGTCAGTCAGATTATGCTTGCCCCAGGTCAGTCTGATATCTGGGACTGCAAGGTGGTACCTCTCATATCAAGGGTTGGTCTTTGACTTTAGCTATCATGGCTGTGTTGATGGATGAACCTCAGATGGATGAACCATCTGCTACCCATGTCCTATCCTTTGGGGTAATTTATAGCAGTCCTCGACTGGGGACCATGTGACTAGATCTGTCCTGGGCAGACACACCCACCTTGCCTTCTACCACTTTCTGTGCACCTAGCCGACAGCTATATTGATCCTTTCTGGTAGGCTTTCCTTCTAGCATTGGCTTTCCCTACACAGAAGGTGATTTCTAGATCCCAGGTTCTTAGAACAAAAAATACCTAGTCTTTGGAAGTAGACATAGTTGGCTTTGATGGGACTCTTCTACTTGCTGGTTTTATCTCTTTGACCCTAATTTTCTCATCTGTAAAAATGGGAATAATAATCACAACCTGGTAGAGTTCTTTTAAGTGTGGTGCCTGCCATATAATTGCTGAGAAAATGGTAGTCCCCTGTCATGTTCCATCATGGTGCATTGACTTTGTATTCAGAGCAGATATTACTGATGTCTTTCATGAATTACTAGTACAACATTTACTTTAGGATGTTTTCCTAGATGGTGATGGCCATTGCTTCTAGGGCTGGCCTTGCCACACCATTACCAGTGCTTCTGGACTCTGGTCACGTGGCATGTATCGCATCTGTCACAGATGGGATTCAGTCATCATATAGGGCATGAGTGGCCATCACCACTTAATTTCCCATTGTTCCAATAGATTTTTGGAAAATTCTATCAGACCTTTTGCAAGAACATATGCTTAATGTGTAGTACAGAACCCATTTATCAAAACTGTCCAAATTAGTCAGGGTTCTCCAGAGAAGCAGAACCAATAGGAGAAGTTCAATGATCTGCCATCTGTAAGCTGGAGACCTGCTAAGTCTCATGGTGTAGTTTGAAGGCCTGAGAAGTAGAAAGCCAATGGTGTGTCTTCCAGGATGAGTCTGAAGGACTGAAAACCAGGAGTGCCCAAGGCTGAAGAAGACTGATGTCCTAGTTCGATCAATACAGGGATAGAATTCAACCTTCCTCTGTCTTTTTGCTCTACTCAGGTCCTCAATGAATTAGATGCTTCCCACCCACACTGGGGAGGCCATCTGCTTTATTTAGTCCACCAATGCAAATGCTCATCTCTTCCAGAAACACCCTCATAGACACACCCAGAAATAATAATGTGTAATCAGATATCTGGTCATCTAATGGCCCAGTTAATTTGACACATAAAACTAACCATCATCACACTGCCAGAAAACCCCTTTTGCTCCCTGCCTCACCTTCTGCCCAGTCAGATATTTTCAGTTACACAGTAAGCATCCAGATCAGGTTTGCTTGGAATTAATTTGCAGCAAGGGTAAGAGGGGAATAAACACAGGTACCTGCAGTTTGGGCAGAGCTGCCCTCAAGGTCAGGGGCCCAGGCAGGAGCCTTGCCTTGTTTGCTTAGGTCAGGACAGCCTTGCTGGTTTTTTGGCCCTTGAATATCTTGTGCTGTTCCTTCACCATTTTCACTGTTCACAGTTGCTGACTTGTCTCATTTGTATGTACATTACATATAATATTTTATATATATATACACACACATTAAAGACACACATGATAAAAATGCAAATACTAAAGTGTATTCAGTTGAAATGTCAGCCCCTCTCTCTGAGATGAACCTGTGTGCCCTAGTTCTCTTCTCCAGAGGCAGTTGCCACAATCACCGTGTTGTGGTTCCCTCCAGAGTGAGTCTACACACACACACGTAAATGGGAATACTTGCGTGGTCTTGGGGCTTCCCATAAGACTCTGCCCACAAGTCTGTGTCCTTTTGCTTTCTGCTCATGCTCTGAAACTAGCCCTCTCTGCTACCCTGTTGTGGCTTCATCATTCTCTACTTCTCACCTGCTCTCAACCTGCTGCTCTGACCTAGTTAAGACCCTAGTCTGGAACAGGAAGAAGTAGAATTCATCATTTGGAAAGATGAAAGCATTTCTATTTTCTGTTTCCATTCTATATTGTCTAACCCTGCAAAATTAAATTATGCCTGTTCATCTGCTCCTGACTCACTATATTCCAGGAGCCAACCATTTGCATTTTCTTTACATCTTTCTCCTCAGGATCCTGTGGCAATGAATGTTTTAAAATTCTGAGAAAAAGTCATAATAATAAAACTTTTCTATCCTAAGCATCTGAAAATTGAATTGAGACCAAAGCATTGGGAAATATTAGAAAGAAGCTAAATGGTTTACAAACTCAGCAATGCTTCATTGAGGATTAAGACCAGTACATCGGGAATTCATTTAGGGCACATTTGCATTCTGTGTTTTCAGATGTGGCAACATGCATAGTTCACCAAATACATCACCACAGAATAAGATGTGTTGAGGTATTTGGAAAGTGGTAGCATCACACAGGTAAAGGAGCAGCTAATTCTACTTGGGGAGAATGATAAAAACCCACAGAACATTGGGCTAGACTTTGAAGGCTGAATAGGAGTTTTTCAGATGGACAAGAGGGGAAGGGCAGTCTAAGCAGAGGAGAAGATATGAGAAAAGTGCAGAATTGCATAAGTGCTCTGGGATATTCTGACAATGCTGGACAGTCCATTTTGACTAAGGCATGGAGTATGTGGATGGAAAAATAGGCTAAAGACAGGCTTGGAAAGATTTATATTCCATACTAAGAAATTTGGATTTTTTTTCCTATAAAATAACAGGAGGACACTGGATAGTTTTAAGAATGGAAATGATGTTACCAATTTTTAATTTTAGGTTATTCTAGTAGCAATGTGGAAATTAGATGAAGGAAGATACACTGGAAACTGGGATGCCAGTTACCAGCTGTTTTGTTAGTTTCAAGTGAGATAAGATGGGGTCTTGAACTAGGGCAGGGAAATGGAGAAAGAAGGGGGACATTTAGATGATCTGTCTGACAGATGACATTTTGGGGTGGGTGGGGTGGGCAAGTGGAGGAAATGAGAGGATGAAGGAGAGGGAGTGAGGGTGGAAATGAGCAGTAGATTTCAAAGTTGGAAGAGACCTCAAAGATCACCTTGCCTAGGCTGAGTACCTTTGGTTGCATTTCTACAAGTGGTAGTCTAGGCTCTTCTTTAAATACTTTCAGTGACAGAGTTCTCATTATATCTCAATGAAGCTTACTTCATCTTTAGTTTGCTCTATTAGAAAGTTTTTCTTTAGGCTGCACAAAATCCATCAACTAGTCTCTTCTACTGCTTGGTCCTAGATTAAACTCCTTGGGACCACACAGGCCAAGGCAAATCCTTTGCCAATGTGAAAGCTCTTCACATACTTACAGGCAGCTTTCATATACTGCTGTGTTTTCTCTTTAGAGTAAACATTTAAAGTTTCTTTAGCTAGTTACCAAATGACATTGTCTCCCACCTCTCTATCATCTTTGAGGTCACAAAAGGCTTCCAATGGAGTAAAATGTGTCACTTTCTTCTCTTGTGACTTTGTATTGGACCAGATAAGCTCAATGAAGAATATGAAAGGAACCTCAAACTAAAAGCAACTTGGAAAGGAATATTATGGCAGTATGTGAGAATAAGGTAATAAAGGCTGGTCCGGTAACCCAATTTCAGAAGATTAAGCCTTCAATCAGTTAGGACTGGTGGGGATACCACTAGCATGGATATCAGAAAACAGGAGATGACTCTCACCATGATTTGCAGAATGAAAACAATAAGAAACCACAAACTCTGGCATAGGAAAGGTCTTTAGAGATCAAATGGTCCAAGTCGGTCATTTTACAGATGGGAAGATTGAGATTTGAAGAGGCAAGGAACATGTCCAATGTCCCACAGCTAGGAAGTGGCAGAACAAAGACTAACCTGGGTCTTCTGATTCCCAATTCACTGCTTTTCTTGTGTACTATGTGTTTCCTTAACTTGGGTCACAAGCAAGAGCCATGGCATCAGTGTTTCATCACACAATAATATGCATTATTGGCCAATATTTCCATTCCTTTCTCTAGATGTCTTACCAACATTCCTATGTTATTAAAATATTCAGTATAGAAATTCCTTACAATAATGGGGATTTATCTTCACTAATGTTTACATCAATTCACAACACAAAATGAAATGAACAGCTAAGACTTTGGTGAATGTGGCAGGGATACTTTGGAGAGCAACTCAAGAATCTTAAAATCTTTCTCCTACAATTCCATACCATTTGAAATACAGTTCTGAGTGAAATATAATTTGTTGACAGTGATTAGATAGAAAGATGTAGATTGTAAGGTGAGAATCCTGGAGGGGTGGAGTGTGGGGAAGTTGGGGTTCCTATGGCCGGGATCCTCACTGAACTTAAACCACCTGATGATGTAACTGGCCTGGTGCTAGGCTACCGCTTCCACACCTTTAGGCAATAAGCTATTACTGTGCTATATAGAGAGCTCGGCCCAGTGCTCTGGGTGGAGGCAGAGATGCTGGTGCTCGACCTACCGCTGGGAGAACAAGCTGGGTAATAAACCCTTTCACCCCAAAGAACGTTTTGCTGTCAATTTCTTTGGTCACATTGAATCCATAGCGAACTTGCCTGGGGCTCAAACCCATTGGCAAGATACCATGTAACCATATTATTGCAGCATCAGTACAAATTGAAATTCAAAATGGCAGAATTCCTCCTGACACGTGCACAGTGTACCTGCATTTTCAAGTGTTGGAAATGGGGAGCCGTATGGTTCTTGGGCATTGGAGATATGGCACACACTTTGAAGGAACTGCTTGGATATTTTGTATTTGGAAAAAAAAAGGATGCCAGTCTCCAGATTTCATATTTACATAGGCCCCCAAACCCACAAAGGCCACAGTAGTGAACCTCTCATGAATCTAGGTTCCTCTCAAGCTGAGGGCTTCCAGGTGGAAAACTAGAGTAACTGACATGAACCGCAGGTCTTGTGTGAAGATGATCCAAGCCTAGTTCTATCTCTGTGAAGGACCTTCAGAGCCATGTGGGGACCTAGCAGTGTGACCAGATGAAAGTCTTCAAGCTTAAAGGCAGCATCACTTAATCATAGCTGTGTCTGCCAGCCCAGACTGAATGTAGCACAGTGCATAAGCTTTACAATCATTTCACCAAAAACCGGTGCACATTGGTCAGTCAGGGGTGTGTCACACTCCATAATGGTCAGAGAAAGGAGGGACCATTTTGAGAATGTGCTTCTTTCAGGGATGTGCTATATAGTCTCCTATAAGAACTTCTTTAGAAGAAAGTATCCATTACCAATTTGTTTAGACACCCGTGGAAAAATCTCAGTAGGTATGTTTGAATGATTTTTTTGAAAAGTCCATTTAAACTCAGACATAGATTACATTTTCTGGAAAATGTGTACCCATAAAACATACCATTGTGAAGAGAAAATTAACATTTGAGAGAAAGCATTATAGAAAACCCGGTAAATGTCCTTTAAAAAAATGGGCCTAGCTCTATATTCCAATCCTATAAGGTAGCCTGCCACTACAAATCCATGCCATAATTTATATGATATTGATTTTATTGTCACACTTTGGAAATACTCTGTCATGTATATTTATGATGGCCCATAAATGTTCAGAATAACATTCGGAGACAAAGTCACTATTCAGAGTCAAGGAAATAGCTATGTAGAGAGGTTAGAGCCCATTAATGGGCCCAGTATGTAGACATAAGAAACCTGCCTTGAAACAACTTCTCTTGAAAAATAAAAGCCCTCAAATAATAGTTCAAAATGAAAATTCAAAAATGGAAATCCATATAGCCCAACGTGATAACTCCATTTGAAAGCCCTCATTTTGCCCTATCCAGTAATCCTTAAGTGAGATGTCTGTAAAAGGAATTGACACTCAAGCATCCAGCTATACTAGGCATCAAAATTCCCTGGTGGAGTAGTGTCTTGCCAGTGGGTTTCAGCTCCAGGCAAGTTTGCTATGGATTCAATGTGACCAAAGAAATTGACAGCAAAACTGTTCTTGTGGTGAAAGGGTTATACCCAACTTTATTTCCAGGTGGCAGGTCAGTCACTAAAATCCTGTTCACTCAGAGAGAGTCTGCATGCAGCAAGCCAGTCTCTGCCTCTGGGCTCCTCTGTCTGTACAGTCATCCTACACAGCCATCCTCTGGGCCTCTCTGCACAGTCATCCTGCACAGCCATCCTCTGGTCCTCTGTCCTCGGCACTGCCACCACTCCAGCCTCTGCCCTGCTCTCCTGCAGCCTTGCAGCCGTGCCACTGTGTCATGCACAGAGCACTGGGCAGAGCTCTTTATACAGAGTCAACGCCTATGTATTGCCCACAGGTGTGCAGCGAGCTAATCAACCAGGGCCAGGTGAAAATCCTGGCCACAGGACCTCTCATTTTATCCACAAGTAGATTACAGCTTTGGCATATCAGCACATCCTGAACACATTAACTCCCAGTTATAGACCTGGAACTGCTTGAATCATCAAGTCAATACCTTGGGGGCCACAGCTCCAGTTGTATTGGTGCTACTCGGGGAGTCAATATATTGTCTGACCCAGACTGGCAAAGGGGCTTTGCTCCTGGGTGGGGGCAGGAGGGAAAGTGACTGTTTTGCTCCTATTTTTCTTGTCTTACATTGGAAACCAAGCACAGAGTTGGCTAGGATTATTGTTAGCCTTGCCCACAGCTGTTGAACTCTGACTTAACCAGATGCCACAACTATAGCAATGGGGAAATATTGGAATTTTGAGATTAGCATACTACTGAAATTTAGTAAATTTAGCACATTTTGTGGTGGGGTGCATGTTTTCAAACGACAAAGTAAGTCAGGCTTTAGAAGGAAAGTTAATTTATTATATATGATGATTGGTGAAGTCTCCCTACCCTTTTCATCTACACCTATAAATGTGTGTTTTGAAACCAAATGAGATAAATCAACTTGATTGTCCAATGCATGGATGGAAATTGGGCTATCATAAAGCTATCTTCAGATTTGTGTAAGTGTTGGAATATTCATATTTGGGGTTTAGTGAAAAGAACCTCAGGCTGGGAGTCAGGAAATCTAAGTCCTAGCCCCTACTATTAAATCATTATGTGATCTTGGGCAGGTCTCTAAAGGGACTCCAGGTCTCAGGTTCCCCCTTTTTTTTAGTGTTGCGGGCTGAACTCTGCTCTCTTATTATAGGTTTTTGAATATTTAAGGTTCTATTTCTCCCTGCTTTGGCTCTGGAGGGTACCTACTGACAGCCTGTGGGAGGAAAAGGAGAGATCCTGTGAATAAAATGAGTGTTCCTGTGGCCAGGATTCTCACCTGGCCCTGGTTGACTAGCTCACTGCACACCTGTGGGCAATACATGGTTGTTGATTTATATAAAGAGCTCCACCCAATGCTCTGGGCGTGACACGGTGGCACGGCTGCAGGGCTGCAGGAGAGCAGGGCAGAGGACAGAGGCCCAGAGGATGGCTGTGTGGGACGACTGTGCAGAGAGGCCCAGAGGCAGAGACCGGCGTGCTGCATACAGACTCGCTCTGAGTGAATGGGATTTTAGTGACCGACCTGCCACCTGGAAATAAAGTTGGGTATAACCCTTTCACCCCAAGAACATTTTGCTGTCAATTTCTTGGTCACATTGAATCCATAGCAAGCTTGCCCAGGACTGAAACCCATTGGCAAGACAATCCACACCCAGGGAGAGGGTGACATGTACAACTGGGGTTTCTTTACAGGCTTCCCCTGGTTAGGGAAGTGCCCTCTCCACCCCACCAGCCCTATAAGGGGATTGATTGTTGGCTTCGTGCTCCCTGTGTCCTCCTTTACCTGATGCTGGGCCTGTGCAGCCTCCAGATGTAGGCCATCACCCCATTCAGCAAGGCTCTCAGCCCTATTCTGTTCTGAGTCAAGGGAGATTTAAAGGGTCCTGGCTCCTTGAGGTAGTGCAGCTGTAAGTTCTCCAACTCTGTGCCTCAGTCCTCATAGATTCTTGATGCCTTTCCATGACCAACCTCTTGTCTTCTCTACATCCAGGTGCTCATTCTTGTCTGTTACTTACTTTCTTACCAGAGATCCTGGCTTCCTGCCTTAGCTGCATACTTGGTGTCCTTGTCCTTTGAAGACTGGAATTCTGTTTCCCTTTTCAGTCTTCTTCAGGTCTGAGCTTTACCACTGCCTGAACTGTCTGGATTTGCCCATCAGCCCGTCTGCAAAGATCTCTTCCCATGGCTTGTGTCCAAGACTCAGCATGTCTCAGAGCCTACTGCCCAGCACAGCCCCTTGTGGCTTACCAGTGGCCCTCACTGAAGCTGCTGCTTGCTTAGCCTGGACCTCTGCCCACTTGTTTACCAGTCTGCTTGCTACTAGACCCTCTTAAGGAGTGCTTCATCTGCTTTGTGGGGACTTTGCCCTATTACTCCTAGGCCTTCCTGACACTGACTATTAACCTCTACTTCTCATGTCTCCTTGGAGACCCTACCCTCCAAGCCCTCCTGGGATGCCTGGTCTCAGAATTCAGGACCTCCCCAGGCAGGTCTGTCCCAATCCCAGCCAGTTCCCAGTTATAGCCTGCAAAGTCTGTGGGTATTCCTTGGGCCAGATTGCTGTACCTGGACACATCCCTCAGGATGGAAGCTACTGTGTCCAGACTCACCCACTACATGCCAGTTAACAGCCTTACAAAACTTTGCAGTCAATGACTTTGTAGGCTAAACTCAAGTTAAAATTCTGAGGTGGACAATAAGTGAGAATTTCTATATCTCTGCTGCTGGAGGAAAAGGGATGCTGTTGGGAATTTTTGAACCAGCATGAGATAACTAGGTGAAAGGTGAAAAATGCCTTTGTGGTCTTTTTGGAAGCAAAGTTGCATGTGAATCTAAGGTGACATTGTTGTTATGGTTAGTAGTCAGCCTAATGGTATTTAGCTGCTTGCAGAGGTACTTCTGGCTTGTTGAAATAGCCCAGAGTTCCAGCTTCCATAGCAGGGGCATGTGTACTGGCTAGCTCTGTGCACTTGTGCCCAGGACTTATTCTTTCTAAACCTCAATTTCCTCATCTGCTAAATGAGGCATTGTGGAGATATCTTTGCTCATTTATGAGTTCTCAGGGTGGTGTCAAGAATACCAATTAGTGGATAGTGGATATAAAAGTGTTTTAAGGACTGTAACGCATCATACAGATTATCTGGTCTTCCTTCCCAGATGAGATTTAGCTAGCTAGCCCAGATGGGTGGAGGCCACAGACCTGGAACCTCTTAGGCAGTGTTGGTGGATAGCAAAGACTGGAATCAGTGTCCTGAGGGAATAGCAGATCAGAACTAAGGCAGACATCCTGACACAGAGCCAGAGGAGAGTAGGGAGACAGTACACAAAGCCAAGTGCTTTGGGGAGCCAGAAGAGCCAATGCATGGGGAAGTTTGAAGGAGAGGAATTTCCTGAGTGCACAGGAATTTCCTGAGCTGGAGTACAGGGGCTACTGACTTCTTTTTGTTTGGTGCCTGCTGTTGCTTCTCTAACAGCTTAGACCAAAGCTATTTTTTAAGCGGCTAATAACATAGAAGATAGCAAGCCAAATGTGAGCAACCTTTTTTATAAGATCTGCCAGGATTTAGGGACCAAGGAAATGGTACAAGGCCAGTATTAGCTAGCCCATGGTGCACCCAATTCGAAGGAGAACAGTGACTAGACACTGAGATGGTTAATTTTATGTGTCAACTTGGCTAGGCTGTGGTGCCCGGTTGTTTGGTCAAACACTAGTCTAGATATTGCTGGGAAGCATTTTTTTTTTAGATTAAATGCGGTTAACATTTAAATCAGTTGATTTTGAGTAAGGCAATTGCCCTCCACAATGTGGACAGGCCTCAATCGGTTGAAGGCCTTAAGATCAAAACCTGGGGCTTCCCAATGAAGAAGAAATCTGGCAGTTCCCAGACTGCCTGGCCCACCCTGCAGATTTTGGACCCAAGACAGCAATATGAATTCTTCCATGAATTTCTGGCTGTTGGCCCACACTACAAATTTCAGACTTGTCAGCTCCTTCAATTACATGAGTCAGTTATTTAAAATCTCTCTTTCTTCTCTTTCTCTCTGTCTATACACACACACACATGCATGTATATGTATATATACATGTATATGTGTATATATGTCTTCATATGTATGTATGTATATATATTTACATATTATATGTATGTGTATATACACATCTATATCTATATATCTATCCTATTAGTTCTGTTTTTCTGTAGAACCCTGACTGAAACAGACACCGTGAAGATGGCAGTGTAGCTTAGAGTAGAGACACTTGCAGGATCACAGAGAACCTTGAGTGAGTTGGCATTATGAGTTCTTTTACCCAAGTTGTCATTCAGTCACAAAGTATTAACTGCCTCTCTGCTGTATCTACTAAGTGAGTATCTGTAGTTCCAAAGAGTTTGGTCAGCCCAACCTCTTTTAGCTCACATTCCTGAGAGATCAATCCCAGGCCTGAGTGGAAGGCCCTCTTTTATGTCAGAGAAGCTTTACTCCCCAGAGGACAGCACTGGAGGCTGGGCATCCTCTACCAGGGGATGGTGGCCCACCAAGAGAGGGTCTCCAGCTCTGTCGGGGTGATATAGGTCCTCTCACTCAGACGTGATGGCATTGATGCCATTGAAAGGCAGTGCTCATTTGGTCTGGCTCCTCATTGTATAGGTGGGAAGAGTGAGCCTGAGAGAGGAGGAGTGACTCTCCCAGGCCACCCAGCAAGTTAGTGGTGCAGCCTGGCCTAGCATTCAGATTTCCAGACAATAACTAAGGAAGATGAGAAAGGAGCAGGGAAGAGAAACGTTGTTTGGCAAACAGGAGTCTGAATTCCTATTGTGCTTTTCTTATGGGGCATTTAGTGAGTGATTGTACCAAAGTTAGGAAGTGTCCTATTTTTCACAGCTGGGTGAAAAGGAAGGAAAATAGAAGAGTCTGAAAAGTAAAATGAAATTAATAGAAAACATATTTATAAGGGCCCTCACGGCTAAATCACAAAATTGAGATGATCAGTATAAATGGGTTTTATTGAAGAGCAACTTTCCTATGGATTTCCCTTAACAACAAGAAAGCCTGCTCTGCTCATTTGGATCACCTTACTACCTTGGCCAAAGGGTGTTTGCCCTTGTTAAAATAAAGGTACACTTTGATTGCTGCAGGACCAGGTCTCCCTGTTTCTCCCCATATTTGTGCAGGAATTTGGTTATCTCCCATGAGCATATTAAATTGAATTAATCTATGAAAATGGCATAATTTTCATTTCTTTTAACTTGATCTGATAGCTTCCATTAAATTTCCAATGAAGTTGTAATCCTTTTTTTTAATATTAATCAAAAAACATGCTGGCACCTCAACATAATAAAGGCCATATTCAAAAAACCGACAGCCAACATCATACTTAATAGCAAAAAGCTGAAAGCTTTCCCTGTAAGATCAGGAACAAGACAAGGATGTCCACTCTCACCACTTTTATTCAACATAGTACTGGAGGTCCTAGCCATGGCAATCAGACAACACAAAGAGATAAAAGGCATCCAAATTGGTAAAGAAGAAGTTAAATTGTCAGTATTTGCAGATGACATGGTATATACATAGAAAACCCTACAGACTCCACCAAAAAATATTAGACTAATAACTTAATTCAGTAAAGTTGCAGGATACAAAATTAATACACAGAAATCTGTAGCATTTCTATATACTAAAGATGAACTAGCAGAAAGAGAAATCAAGAAAACAACTCCATTTACAATTTCATCAAAAAGAATAAAAATACCTAGAAATAAACCTGACCAAGGAGGTGAAAGACCTTTACTCTGAAATCTGCAAGGCACTCATGAGAGAAATTAAAGAAGACACTAATAAGTGGAAATCTATCCTGTACTCATGGATAGGAAGAATTAATATTGTCAAAATGGCCATCCTGCCCAAAACAATTTACAGATTCAATGCAATCCCTATCAAAATACCAACAGCATTCTTCAATTAACTAGAACAAATAGTTCTAAAATTCATATGGAACCACAAAAGACCCCAAATAGCCAAAGCAATCCTGAGAAGGAGGAACAAAGCTGGTTCTTCAAGCTCTACTTCAAAGCTCTACTACAAAGCTCTGGTAATCAAAACAGTATGGTACTGGCACAAAAACTGAGCCATAGATCAATGGAACAGGATAGAGAACCCAGATATAAACCCACACATAATATGGTCAATTAATATATGATATAGGAGCCATGAATATACAATGGGGAAAAGACAGCCTCTTCAACAACTGGTGTTGGCAAAACTGGACAGCTACATGCAAGAGAATGAAACTGAATTATTGTATAACTCCATACACGTAAGTAAACTTGAAATGGATCAAAAACCTGAATGTAAGATATGAAATGATAAAATTCTTAGGAGAAAACATAGGCAAAAATCTCTTGAACATAAGTATGAGCAATTTTTTCCTGGACACATCTCCTTGGGCAAGGGAAACAAAATGAAAAATGAGCAAGAGGGACTACATCAAACTAAAAAGCTTCTGTACAGCAAAGGACACCATCAGTAGAACAAAAAGGTATCCTGCAGTATGGGAGAACATATTCATAAATGACATATCTGATAAAGGGTTGACATCCACAATATATAAAGAGCTCAAACACCTGAACACCTGAAAAGCAAATAACCTGATTAAAAAATGGGTGGAGGACCTGAACAGACATTTCACCAAAGAAATACAAATGGCCAACAAGCACATAAAAAGATACTCCACATCACTAATCATCAGGGAAATGCAAATCAAAACCATAATGAGATATCACCTCACAGCAGTCAGAATAGCTACTATGCAAAGACAAGAAATAGCAAATGTTGGCAAGGATGTGGAGAAATGGGAACCTTCCTACACTGTTGGTGGGAATGTCAGTTAATGCGACCACTGTGGGAAGCAGTATGGACATTCTTCAAAAAACTAAAAATAGAAATGCCATTCGATCCAGTAATTCCACTTCTACAAATTTACATGCCCCCCAAACAAATCTCTGATTCATAAAGGCATATGCACCCCTATGTTTATTGCCACACTATTTGCAAT
Source organism: Phataginus tricuspis (assembly GCA_029783875.1). NCBI lineage: Eukaryota > Metazoa > Chordata > Mammalia > Pholidota > Manidae > Phataginus > Phataginus tricuspis. Next base: position 125,878,534 of record JAQQAC010016209.1, on the reverse strand, counting down.
AGCCAAGATATGGAAGCAACCTAAGTATCCATCAATAGATGAATGGATAAAGAAGATGTGGTATATATACACAATGGAATATTATTCAGCCATAAAAAGAAAAGAAATCCTGCCATTTGGAACAACATGGATGGATCTAGAGGGTATTATGCTCAGTGAAATAAGCCAGGTGGAGAAAGACAAATACCATATGATTTTACTTACTTGTGGAATATAAAAATAAAGCAAAACAGAAGGAACAAAACAGCAGTAGACTCATAGACACTGAGAAGTGACTAGTGATTACCAAGGGGGAGGGGTTAGGGCAGGTGGGAAAAGATGGGGGGGACAATGGGGCATCTCAAATGTAAGCTGGTCATGGGGAAGGTAGTACAGTGAGAATATAATCAATTATTCTATAACATCTTTCTACATTGGTAGATAGTAACTGAGCTAGAGAGGGTGAGGATTTAATAGTGTGGGTAACTGTTGAACCACTGCGTTGTACATTTGAAACCAATATAAGATTGTATACCAATGATACTTCAATGAAAAAAAAACATGCTGGCAATTCATAGTCACTTTGGAATGCATCAAAATGAGTCAGTAAAGATGACTCTGTTTCCCTTGCATTCGGTATTGCTGCTTTATACCTGTTTTCCATTTAGGATTTGTTGGTGTAAATCCCCCTTTATGCATCATTGAGAGTGTTAGCAATTATGTGGCAGAATATAGTGTGCATTAGGCCTTCTAGGAGAGAGTGGATGACCTAGTAGGATTTTCTATATTTAATTTCTACTGTTCTTTGTGGAAAGGCCTTTTGGAATAAACTATCAAATTTGGGAAAGCAGTGTTCTGCACATGGCATGTATTATTACCAATAGCACTTCCTGCTTATAATTCAAGCTGAAAAGGGATTCCCATATTATGCAACCCCACAGCCCTTCCTGTGCAATACTGTTACAGGACTTCAGCAGCATCAGCGATTATTGTGCATTTTTGCTTAAGCCCTTCATGCTTCACCTCAGTTAGAGATACAAGCTGGCAACCCCTACATTGACCCCAAACACCAACACGCAAGAGTGAAATGGTCTTTTATTTTATTTCCCCAGATCAGAGTTCTCCTGTTTCCCTGTCAGTGCTGCCTGCCCTGGGTGTTACCTCTTTGAATTCAGATTTATATGAATGAGGCATCTAGGAGAAGGTACATGATAACTAGGAGATGATTTCTATCATAGTCTCCTTTTTTGGTGGTCTCCAATCCTGATTTCCCAACTGTCTTGCCTTCAGGCTTTGGGGAATCAAAATTTGGGTGTGGTCATGGCCCGGTCACTGTATTGGGCATTTCATAATGTCATAACTGTTGAATCAGTATGTTATACCCCTAAAACTAATGTAATATTAAGTCAACTATAATAACAAATTTTTAAATAAATAAATAAATAAGTAGAATATTTGGAAGAGTGCTTATTTATTGACTTATTTTTAGGTTTTTAGTTTTATATTTTTCTGTTTCATTTTATTTCCAGCACTGGAAAATAAACCTGAAAATCTGGAAAGGGAAAGTCCCATCCTATAGCAGTTGTCCTGGAATTGTGCAGCTCTCAATAATAAATGTCTTGATGGTGTGTTTATTGCAGTTCCAATCCAGTTCAGTTCAACAAATATTTGTTGAATGCCTGCTGTGAACAAGATATAGAATGAATAAGACATGGCTCTCACCCTCCAGGATTTCACAGTCTAACAGGGAAATCAACATGTACACTGTTAATTCTCAACAAGGAAGACGATAATAAAGGAATAAAGGTATATACAGAAGTTTAAACAAGGTGCTATGGGAGTATTGGAGGAGTGAAAAAATAAATTAGGAAATCTGGAAAGCTTATTTTTGAAAGAAGCTTTTGAGCTTGGTCTTAAAAGATTGGTGACAATTACAGGAAGATATTGTAGTGAAAGACAGTTTAGGTTGAGGAACCACATGCCCTTCAGGTGTTAAAGCCCAGGGAATGGTGATTGGTCTGGTAGGGTGGAAAGCAGTATGAAATACAACTGGAGCAGTGAGCCTGACCCAGCTTATGAAGAACCTCAGTACTAGGCTAAGATAGTAGGACTTGCTCTGTAGCTGAAAAAAGGTGTTGGATTACCACCCACCTCTGCAAGTGTAGAGGAAATATCTTCCCTGTCATTACAGCCTCTGGGTCTTAGTGGTCCCTTTATATGGAGAGATACCTTCCAGTTACATTCGTATTCATTTGATGCAGATTCTTTATATGAGAAATACTTGCCTTTAAAAAACATAGTACATGGGGTTATTTTAAACAGCTCCAATATATCAATAATGCATTTAATGTATTTCTCTCCCAAATAGTATATATAACTACATGTACTTTGATTATATTGACTAAGATTACAATCCATTTTGCTATAACCTGAGAGTGGTTATTCTGAGCTGAGTGGCATTGCATTTGAAATTTATCCTACTCTGTCAGCAGTTCCATTCACTTTGAGCTTATACCAAACCAGTTCTGGATACTACATCAGGTTTCTCTATTACTAGCCCTATTTATTTGTCTTCCCCTGGTATTCCTATAAGCATGTCAGAATAAATTATATCAGATGCTTCTCTCTCAAAGATATGTTAACTTTGCTCCATCCCTCTTTCACCATTATGCTTGTCATCGTATTGCAAACAGGACTTAGCTTTGTTTGGCATGATTTGTGTTTGAAGAATCCATATTTCCCCTAGGTACTCATAAATGACTGCCTTAATAATTGTCCTCACAGCTTACCAGATATTGAAATTAAATTTATGAGTTTAATTCCCTGAGGTCCCTGGGGATTTTTTTTTTAAAAGAAAAATGGAACAAGGCAGTTTCATGACTCACAGCAACTCTAACATAATAAAGCAGTGTGATCAAGAAAAACATTTTGCAGGGAAACAAATTTCAGTTTTAGCCTTCCAAATGATTATTATAAAAATTAACAAATAGTAAGATTTTTCTGAAATACCAAAAGACATCCTGTGTCCTTTAAAACTATTTATTTATTGCACTCACACATATTTTTAAGGAGCATAACAGATGCCTCAAAAATGTTAATCCACTAGTTTATAGTCCTTATTTGTGCTGGCAACTGGAAATTTAATCTCTTTATATTCAAATTGTTGCACATTTGAAAAATAGCCCAATAATGGCACTTTTTAAAAGGTTATTTTCTAAGTACTATCGGTCAGACATATGCTAAAGTACTGTTTCAGGTTGCTGAGGCAACCTGCCTGCCAGAATTGTGGTTGACTATTTACAACTTAATGATAATGCACTGACCTGAGACCTGAATCTTACCTTCACTGATGCAGCACTAGTGCACTGGAGGGAGGCCGTGGTAGACCATAGCTGCCTCTTCATCTTTGTGAATGATTGATAAGGGATTGACACACATTTGATAGCAAACAGATGCCTTGAAAGGGATGGATGCATAGAACATTGAATAACACCCAGAGCTTTGGATGAGTTTAGATTTCTATAGTTGCCCAGCCAAGACTCTGCCTGCTACTGAAGCTAAGAATGTGTGGAATGAGTAGTTTACATCAGTCATGCTAGAGAAGTAACCAATTTTCTCTGAAACAGTTTGGACTCAGCAACTGAACAACATACTGATGCTACAGTCCCTTCTCTTCATTTAATATAACACTGGAAAGTGGTAAGACATCTTTTCCTTTCCGAGCCGGTAGCAGCCCCTTTCCAGTGACTTGGTCTAGAGGCATATGAAGTTTAAGAGCACTTTTGTTGTGTAATCTCTTTCAGTTTGTATTCTGGAAGCTGTATCATGCCACCATTTGCTTTGGTGCCTATCATGACTGTAATGCATAGGTTTTGACTTGTTTGTGTTAATGTTTTTATTTCAAAGACTGACATTGAGGGCCATGCAGCCACTGAACAATGAGAGAATACTCCACTCTGCAATCCGGTCTGGGATAATACTTAGGATGAGAGAACGTGCATAAAGTACCTACCAACTTGACAGGAATGGATTCTAAATCTGATACTCCGTGGCCTCGTTCCTTGCCAGTGTGCCCCTGGAAGGGTAAGCCCACGGTGAGTTCCTTAGTTTGTTAGTGGAAAGGAAGCCTTGGTTTGGGGAGAAAGTATTTGGATGGCATATTAAGAAACCTTTCCATTTTCAGTAGAGTAGAAAAGTCTGCCTCTGAGCCTGTGGTATGGTCTTTTCTCTGGATGAGCCCAGTGACTCTCTCACACATTTTGCTGGTATTTATTCTGCAAATCAGCTGCATGAGCCCCTGCCACTCTCCTGAATAAACTTCCAGGTACTACCTGCATGCTGTGTTCCTGTGGAGGAATGGCAGTAATCTCTGCAAAGATAAACTGGAGCTTCTGTGGATAAAGCGTAAATGCAGTGAAGTGTGTGTGGCTGTAAAATTTAATGCTTCCACAGATAATTTTTTTGGAGGGGGGATCTGGCATTTAATCAAATCTAGACTCATTATGTAAATTTAATCACCTTGCAACACACTAGTAATTTTATTGGCATCACCTTTTCATTTGACAATGCTTAGATACAAGTTGAGCTTGGAATTTCAGAGGTAGAGCACTGCTGATTGGAGACATATTAAGGAAAATGTACTGTGGAAATGAGATAAAACCTTTATTCTTGCTATTGATTGTCAACTGTGTATGTGTACAGGTGTCCAACAAGGGGTTTTTAGAATAAAGTGTGCCTGCTTAAAGTCTTCTACCTTTCTTAAAGCCCCCAGTGAATTGCAAGGAGCCTATTTTGAATGGACTGTATTAAAGCTACTCCTGTCAAATGGAAGAACTTTACACTGAATGTGATGTGTCCAAACTCTTCCTAACACAGGGGCCTCCTACATACTTGTGTAGCCCATTTTTGGCTTGGCCTCTGGTTACTAGCATGATGTCTGATTTGGATTATTTATGCCATAAGGTTTATTTAAAATTGAAGGTAGTATTTTCATTTATCAATGCTGGTTTTGATAGGTGTTTAAAAGGTGTAATGGGGTTGATGATATTGGATAGGATAGACAAATTAATCCATCACCATATCACTGTTCATATTATGAGGCTGAGGAGGATAAAACCTGGTCACATTGAATTTCCCAGAAGACACTTGGGCTTTTTGACCCTGTGATTCATAATAATCATGTCTTAATGAAAGCAGTGAAGCTAAATACTTTATCTGTGATCTAAAGAGTGAAAATAGAAAGGAGGCAAGAGGGAAGATACGATGTTAAACTGACCTTGCTAAAACAGAAGAAATGGCATTTTGTATATCTTTTCTTTCCTCCACTTCTATGTTTTACTCTCCCCACTTTCTCTTAACTCTTAATCTGAAACTTGAGAATATCCCTTTTCTTGCAGATAAAGATTCCATGAGCTCCCCCATCCATATGTTGAAAGATGGAGGCCCCTGGTTGGCCAAGAAGTCTTTCCTCTAATCAGTCACCTGATGTCATGCCCACTGTATCTTGCAAGCATGGAAGCCACCAACTTGGGCAAGTGCTCCTAATTTAGGCTCAGTTGAGATGACCAGGCTTCCCCTACCTAGAATGCTACTTATTCCAGTGAAAACATTTCTTCTTTCTAAAAACACTTATACTGCCATGCATCATAACATGGCCTCAGAATGGGAAATCAAAATGGTGCAATCTGGGATTAAGACTGAAACGCCTTACCATCCAGTTTCTCATTGAACTTATTATTTGTTCTATGTTTACCACTGGTGCTTTAGTTTTTTCATCGTAAATGGGGATAATAATCACTTATATATCTTTATATATTAGATACAAGTCCTTTGCCAGGTAAATGGTTTGAAAATATTTTCTCCTAGTCGATAGCTTGTCTTTTCATTTTCTTAATGGTGTCTTTCACAGAGCAAAAACTTTTAAATATTGATGAAGTCCAATTTATCAAGGTCTCTTTTTATAGATCATGCTTTTGGTGTTATATCTAAGATCTCTTTACCTAAATCAAAATTATGAAGACTTTCTCCTGTTTTTTTCTATTTTTTTATGATTTTATGTTTACATTTGGATCAAGTGTCCACCTTGAGTTAAAATTTTTGTACAAAGTATGAGATTTAGGTCAAGGTTTTATTTTTGCATATGGGTATAAAATTGTTTCAGCACCATTTGTTGAAAATACTGTCTTTTCCCTATTGAACTGCTTTTGCACCTTTGTCAAAAATCAATTGGCCATATTTATGTGAGTCTATTTCTGGACTCTGTCCTAATTCATTGATCTATGGCTCCTTCCCTTTGACAATACCACACTGTCTTGATTTACAGTAAGTTTTAAAATTAGATAGTGTTATTCCTCCAAATTTATTCTTCTGTTTCAAATTGTTTTAGCCTTTTTAGTTCCTTTGCTTTTATTAAATTAAAAAAAATAAATTTTACAATCTACTTATATGAAAGTGCACAAAAAAAGTTCTGCTCAGCTATTAATTGGAAATGCATTAAATTTGTATATCAGTTTGGGAAGAATTGACATTTTTACTATCCTGTTTCTCTCAATCCATGAACACCGTATATCTCTGTATATTTACGTGTTTTTAAATTTTCTTTCATCAGTGTCTCATGGTTTTCAACATATAGAATTTGTACATATTTTGTTAGATTTACATCTAAGTATTTTGTTTGAGCTACTGTAAATGGTATATATACATATATATTTTTTTAATTTTGGTTTCCAATGGTACATGAGGAGTATTTAGAAATATGATTGATTTTTGTATGTTGACTATATATTCTACCACCATAGTAAACTCACATGTTATTTCTAGGATTTTTTGTAGATTCCTTGGGATTTTCTGTGTAGACAGTTATGTTGCTTGCAAACAGAATTTTCTTTCTTTATTTCCAATACTTGTACATTTTGTTTATTTTTCTTGCCTTATTCCACTGACTAAGGCTTCCAGTATGACATTGAATTGGTGATGAGAGAGGATGTTTTACATTGTCCCTGGTCTTAGGAAGGAAGCATCGAGTCTTCTTCAGTTAAGTATGATGTTATCAGATTTTTTAGAAATGCTCTTTATCAAAAGGAAGTTTATTTCCATTCCTTTGCGAAGATTTTTCATCATTAATTTCTGTTGACTTTTCTCAAGTGCTTTTTCTATATCAATTAATATAATCATGTAGTTTTTCCTCATTAGACCATTAATGTGGTAGATTACACCGATTGATTTTTCTATGATTAAATCAACCTTGTGATCTTGTGATAAACCCCACTTGACTTTAGTATATTATTTCTTTACATATTGCTGGATTTAATATGAATAATATTTGTTGAAGATTTCTATGTTTATATTGAGGGATATTGTTCTTTAGTTTGCTTTTTGGAACTGTTTTTGTCTGATTTTGGGATCGGTGTTATGTTTGCCTCATTAAATAAGTTGGGAAACATTTCCTCCTTTTCAACTTATTGGAAGAGATTGTGTAGAACTGGTGTTACTTCTGCATTAAATGTTGTATAGAATTTGCTAGTGAAATCAACTGTGCCTGAAGATTTCTTTTTCAGAAGTCTTCAACTACAAATTCAATTTGTTTAATAATTATAGGACTGCTCAGTTTATCTTGGGTGAGTTTTGATAAACTTGTGGTATTTAAGGACTCATTGCTCTTTTGATCTTTACAATAACTCTATGAAGTAGGCAAAACAGGTAGTCTTAATTCACTGCTCAGAACAGCTTCTAGTACATAGTAGAAGCTTAGTTAATACTGGGAAGATGAATTTGTTAAATGAATTCCACCTCACAAATGTGGAAACTATGGTTCAGAGTGATGAAACAAACTTTTTGAAATTTACTTAGCTCATAAGTGTCCATGCCAGGACTCAAACCCAAAAGCAAAAATAGCTTTTGAAGAAGAAGAGAAAGTAAGAAGAGAGCTACTTCAGCATTTGTTTTGTGTCAGACACTGCTATTGAACATGACATAATATGGAGGTATTGAGGTACTGCCATCTCCATTTTAAAGTCAGGGGAAAGTAAGGCTTCATATTGGTCAGGGTCCTAAGAGTAAACATATGGCCCACTCAAACTAGGATAGTTTGAGGAGGGTTTAGTAAAGTGACTATTTACAACATGTAGGAGGAATATAAGGAAACCACAGGGCTAGTGAAATCCCCTAGGGCTATTTAAATAAATACCACCACCAGGCCCAAAGGGCTGAAAGAAAGGAGAGTCTAGGAAGTATTTCTAGAAGGAGAGACCTCTAGAGTGAACAGCCTAGAGAGGAGCAGGGCTTTGGTCAAGGCACATAGCTAACTCCCCACAGGGTGACTCCACAGGGAGGAAGCTACAATCTTTGATCACTGGCCATAGTTCCTTTCTGGCCAAACCCAACTAAGAAGCCAGTGGCCAGTGACACCTATTGATATAATCCATACCAGGCAGTTTCCTGGGGAGGAAAGTAGGATAGAGAATCTAGAGAACAAAGATGTTAGGTAACTTACACAAGGTCACATGGCAACCTGGTAAGAGACAGATTTAGGATTCAAGTTTCAGAACTCCAGTTCTTGACACTACACTTGTCCATCTTCCCCAGGGGACTTCAGGGCCAAAGTGTCAGAAGGGGGCCTGTCATAAATCCCCCAATATGTGTATGTTCTTATTTTATTTCTCTTTGTCCTGAAATGTAAATACAGTTACTTTGGTCTCATAAAATGGCATCAGGGTACTGGAGAAAAGTGAGAAAGAGAATACTAGGAGGTGGGAGGAGCTCTACCTGAGTGAGGAGCCAAGAAAGGCAATGGAAGTTAGGGGAGAGAATACAAGAACTGAACCATGAGCAGGCACATTAGTCAGGCTACAAATGCTGAGTGAGTGCTTGCTATGTGCCAAGTACAGAAGTTGACACACTAAAAGGCTCTAAAAAGAATCAGTGTTGAATAAAAAGGAAAGAAGCCTCGAAGGAGTCTGTGTCGTGTGGGGGCTAGAGGTGAGAGATTTCGTGCACTCTGACTCTCGAATTCAGTGCATAAGCACTGGATCCAGACCTGGATGGCTGCCTGGGGCAGCCTCAGAAGTCCTTGCTAAGAGCCTGGCCTGCTAGTGGGTAAAACAGATAAAAATAGAAGGAGATGAGAGAGGTGGCCTCCAGGACTTAGCGGGCACATACAGTTTGCTTAGATGTGTATAACCTGTATCTTAAAACCCCTCACATTAGGTAAGGCAGGCCAGTATCCAACCATAGGGCTATGGGCTCTGAAAGGGAGATGAATTGGAGACTCTTCAAAACTAAGGGCTAGACACCCAGTCTGGTCTCCTCTGAGCTACTCTTGGGTCCGCATACCATCCATGTTTTTCTGTGGGGGCTCTGGTAGCCTGGCAGCTGGTTTGAGAAAGACTGCCTTGTCCACCAAATCTTGCAGTATCTAACTCAGTAGTTTTCAAGCCTGGCTGAACATTAAGATCACCAGTGGGCAGGGACAGCTTCATAGCCATGTGACCAGTGCAATTACACAGGGTCCTATGCTCAGAAGGGATTCCATGCTGGGGTTAATGCTCTATAGCTGCCATTTGAAATTCTAATAATTTTATCTTTGAATCTGTGTTTTGTAACTGAAGTCCAGTGGGACAAAAGAACATGTACTAGGGACTTGGAACCTTGATTAACATATGGTTGCAACTCCCACTGCCTCCCTACATCTTCAAGATGGATTGTTGACAGCCATTCCCTTGATTCCTAGTGCCTGGGCCCCCTTCACCTCCCACCATCTATGGCTATCCATTCCCCAGAAGGAACCTAGATGTGGGGAGTGTCAAGGTCAGGTACATGCGTCCTGCAGCCCCTCATGGTGGGGCATGGCAATGACCATCCTTGTACCTCGTTCACAACACCAGTCATATTCAGTAGGCAAGTCAGCCTTTTCCCTATGCCTGATTCAGCTACTGGTGCATCATTTTGGAGAGGTTGTAATACCCTTGGGAGGTACCTATATGTTGTCAGGGTGGCAGGCTCATGGGAAGGGAGATGGTTGGATCAATTTCCCTCTCCTCTGACAATGCACAGCCTGTCAGTCTAGCAGCTGGTGGAAGGGGGGACCCAACAGTTGTGAGGCCCACGCACACACATGACATAAGTCATTGGGTGGGGTTCCAGGTGTCTGTAAGGATCTACACCTACCCCATGAGGATCCCTGTGCCCTAGAGAATCTCCTTTGTGTCTACTCCATATCTGGGTGACACTATCTATCTTCCTTCTTCCAACTTTCCTGAATATGGCTAGTGTTCATCTCTTTTGGCCAGCTCAAGGCACCTTGCAAGGGATGAGACATGAAATACAAATTATACAGGTTTGATATGATTCTGCATATATGTTAAATGCTCTGATATTTTTATTTAAAACTGGCATTGCTCAGTGTAAAGACAAACAGTAAAATGCATGTACATAATTTAAAATTTTACTTTTTCTTAACTTAGAATGATATTGAATAGCAAATAGAAAATACCATGGCAACACTGTGAATGATAGACCACAAAAGAAAGAAAAAATCCTGGTATTTTAGTCCCTTTTTCCTGCTTTTTGAACAAGGGGCTCCACATTTTCAATTTTTTCTTGTGCCTCACAAATTATGTATCCAGTCTTGCCTGGATGTATATTTAAAAAATATGGATGCATCCAACTGAACTGATATTGGCTAGGGCTCCAAGCATCTGTATTTTTAAAGGCACCACAGAGAGTCTGTCATAGAAAAAAATTACAAATAAGCAAGGAGGGAAAGCTAAAACCCTGTGGTACTAGATTAGAGTCAGAGATTTCCATATGAGATAAACATATCTGTATCTATATATATAAATATATATACATGTAAAGATAAATAAATGCAGAAATAAATATTGATACATGCGTATACATGGATTATTTTATACACATGTGTTTTCCAGCTCTGTCCACTGATAGGGCCTAAAAGCACCAATATTCAAGTAGAATTGAGCTCACCTAGCACTGCATTTTGTTTTCTAAATACCATTCTCAAATTAAAAAACTAGGTCCAGTAATAGTTTTTGAGAGCAAGATATTTGCATAGCTTCAAAATATCATCCCCAACATATTCATTAATTACTATGGTGGTTTTAACATGTGTCTACGAATTCTTTGATACTCCTCCCTCCAGGAGGTGGAGACTAATTCCCCTCCATTCAGTGTGGGCTGGACTTAGTAATTCAGTTTTAACAAGTATGGAAAGGGAAATATAGTAGTTTTACTATTTACTATTTATATTTTCTAGTTAATATATAAGTAAGTTGAAAATAGAAGTAGAAAAAGTCATGTTACACAAATATTGTTCAAAAAGAAAGTGGGAGTAGGTATGTTAATATCAGATAAAGTAGACTTCAGAGCAAGAAATTACTCCCCCACTCTTTCTCCTGCCTTCTCCAGTTTTAAGAGAGAAATTATATGATTCCATTTTATCTCCTGTCTTAGAATATCAATTATACAGTCTTTTACAATTTTTAGTGGTTGCCGTAGAGTTTTCAATATACAGGTTTAACTAAGAGTGCATCTTCAAATAACATTATACCACTTTACATGCAGTGTATGTGCCTTATAATATTTTCAAATCTTTCCTCTATCCCTTGTAACATTGTTGTAATTCATTTTACTTATCCATATGCTATAGTCAACCAACATATTGTTACTTTTATTACTTTAAATAGTTATCTTTTAGAGCAATTAAGAATTCAAAAAATAAAAGATTTTAATTTACCTTCATTTGTCCTTCCTCTGACATTCTTCCTTTCTTTATGTAGATCTGAGTTTCTGACCTCTATCATTTTCCTTCCCCCTGAAGAACTTCTTTTAACATTTTGTGCAGAAAAAGTCTATTGTCATTTTCCTAAGTTTTGTTTTTCTGAGAAATACTTTGCTTCTCTTTCACCTTTGAAGGATCATTTTGTCGGATATATAATCTGGGTTGGTTTTTTCTTCTTTCCACACTAAGTATTTCACTCCGCTGTCTTCTTGTTTGCATGATTTCTGACAAGAGTTCTAAAGTAATTCTTATACTTATTCCTTTATAAGATCCCCACCCCACCCCACTCTGTCTTCTTTAAAGATGCTTTGTCTTCAGTTTTCTGCAGTGGGAGGAATGCCCTTCTCCAGTTGAGATAAGATGCTGACAAAGTCTTTTCCCCTATAGAGTTATGGAGAAGGCTTTAGGCATAATTCACAATGATTCTTCTTCCCCTCCCCTGCCACAGAGAATTTTCAGATCTTTACTTTGAGAACTTGGTAGATTTCCTGAAATTTTGGGTGTGCCCCTATGCTGCAGTCCTCAGAAATTTCTCACTTTCATAGTAGTCCACACTAAGCCATCGCAATTTGTCAGAATGACCATTTTTGGTGTTCCTACTAGTTTATGATCCCAGGAGTTTCTTCTCCAGGTAAGTAAATTGCAGCTGTATCTCTCTGGATGATCCTGACTCTGGATTTTAGGGCAGTGGTTTGCCCTGCAACCTCAGTTTTCTGATGGACTCAAGAAAAGTCATTGATTTTTCGATTTGTCCAGTTTTTCTTTAAAGGATGGGAATGATGACTTCCAAGCTCTTATCAGAGCTGAAATCAGTAGATTTAAAAATTTATATGAAAAGGCACAAGTCCTAAAATAGCTAAACAATTTTGAAAAAGAAGAATAAAGTGGAAGGAATCAGTCTACCTGGTTTCAAGATTTATAATATGTCTACGTTAATTAAAACAGTGTGGTTTGGCAGAAGGATACAATCAATGGAGCAGAATAAAGAATCCAGAAACAGACCCACACAAATATGCCCAGCTGATTTTTGATAGTTGCAAAAGCAATTAAATAAAGGAAGAATAGCCTTTTCAACAGTGTGGGAGCTGTTGAACATCCATAGGCAAAATAAAGAAAGAAAAGAAAAGAGAAAGAACATTAACTAAAACCTCACTCCTTATGCAGACATTATCCCAAAATGGATCATGTAAGTTTGCAAAATGTAAACTATAGATCTTTCAGAAGACAAATATAGGAGGAAATCTAACTTTCCCTGTGTGAAAGACCCTGTTAAAGAGGATGAAAATAAAAGCTATAGACTGGGAAAAAATATTCACAAGTCATGTACCTGACAAAGAATAAAGAACTATCAAAACTCAATAGGATAAAAAAATCCAATTAGAAAATAAGCACTATATATTTATATGATATAATAAAATAAGCAATATATATTTATAGCAGCTAAAATAAAAATAGCGATAATAACAAATGCTGGCAACGACATGGAGAAACTGGATTTTAATTGCTGGTGGGAAATGAAATGGTATAGCCATTCTGAAAAATAGTTTAGTGGTTTCTTACAAAACTAAGCATTAACTTGCCATACTTACTAACCTTATCATACAAGCAACTGGACTCCTGGGTGCATATCCCAGATAAATGAAACCTTCCATCCATACAAAAACTTGTACATGAATGTTCATAGCAGAGCTATTTACAATAACCCAAAACTGAAAAGAACCCAAATGTCACTCAAAATGTGATTGATTAAACAAACTATAGTACATCCATGTCGTGAAATACTACTCAGCAATAAAAAGAATGAACTGTAGATACACACAGCAACTTGAATCTGTATCATGGGCATTGTGTTGAGTGAAAAAAGCCAGTCTCAAAAGGTCATATACTCATTGATTCCATTTATACGATATTCTCGACAGTGATAAAATTAAAGAGCTAGAGAACAGATTGGTGGTGTCTAGGAGTTAAGGATGTTGAGAGAGGGGCTGTGACTATAAAGAGGTAGTATTAGGCAAGATCTTTGTGGTTATGGAATTGTCCATTTCCGGATTGTGGTGGTGGTTAACAAGAATTTACACATGTACCATTGGAGGAAATTGGGTGAAGGATACACAAGAGCTCTGTATTACATCTGCAACTTCATGTATGAATCTACAATTACATCAACATAATAGTTTTTAAAAATAGTAGCTTTATGCATGGAGAGACCTAGAAGAAATCTTAACCAAGTGATCAAGGCTTACATCACCAGTATGCCATGTTGATATCATGTACCTCCTGATACTATGTGATGAAAAAGTCAGTTCATCTCTGTGATATCCTTCCCCAAAATATACAATCCCAATTTAATCATGAGAAGACATCAGATAAACCCAAAATTGGGGAACAAAGTACCTGACAAGTAACCTTTAAAATTGTCAAGGTCATGAGAAACAAGGAAATATTGAAAAAGTGTTATAGATTGCAGGCAACTAGGAAGATATGATGACTAAGTGAAACATAGTATTCTGGATTCAATCCTGGAACAGCAAAAGGACATTAGTGGAAAAACTTGTGAGTTACATTATACAAAACAACTGATCGGTGCTCTTCAAAGTGTCAAGATCATGAAAGACATGGAAGGGCTGATGAACTGTCATAGATTGGAGGAGACTAAAGATATATGATGACTAAATGCAGTGTGGTATCCTGAATTTGATCCTGGAACAGAAAATGGACATTAGTAAAAAAATTGGTGAAATACAAATAAAATCTGTAGTTTAGTTAATAATATTGTACCAAGGCAAATTTCTTAGTTTTGATAATTGTACCATGATTATGTGAGATATTGACATGGGAAATGCTGGATGAAGTGTGTGCAGCAGTCATCTGTGCTGTTTTTGCAACTTTTCTGTAATTTTAAAATTATTTCAAAATGAACTTAAAGTATAAAGCCCCCCAGGAGATTCTTATTTGTAGCCAGGACTTAGAACTGCTGCTTGCTCATTCATTAGGTCCTGCACCATGGGTTTCCACTGTATTCCCTTATTCTATAGCCTGCCCTTCTTCCATCAAAATTGCCCTGCCCTAGAGGGATTTTTCTCAGGTGGCTACTGGCCTAAATAGGGTGAGATTTAAAAAGAAAAGTTTCTACCACTATCCCAGTGGGAAACTTTTTCAAAGTTACTATCATGGGTACTATCCTATCTGCTCTAGCTTGGTGCCATTGTATAGTAAGAATTTCCACCTCAGAGATTTATTCCTTTATGTAAAGCATCATTACATCATCACTTTTGAAACAGCACTTATGGATGTTGTAACATGAATTCAGTAAGAATTATAAGTCACGTGAATTGGTGTATCAGGTTTTTTTCTGCAACACCACAAAACACTGGGTGTCTGTGGAGGAGAGAGTTAAATTTGTCTAGAGTCTCCCACTACCCATTTTAACTCTCTAAGCAGAGAAGGCCAGCCCTTGGTTCAAGGCAGGAGGCTGGCACTGTAGGTGGTTAGAGCCAGGTAATTCAAGTCAGCGAGAAGCAAGGATGGCCTCAGAGGGAGATGCTCCAGCCTTAGAGGACTACCTTAGGTAGAGATAATCAACATCTTGGACAGCAAACTCCTGTTGCTATGACAGCTTCCAAGAGCACACTTGTCTCATCAGAGTCTGGGGCTTATTCAATTGGCTCCACCCTCTTCCTGGAGTGCTCTGTTTATTAAAAGAGCCCTGCCCTTTATTGTGCTAGGATTAGTCATTATGGGTTGGTGAACTGCCCTTTTTCCCCTCCACCCCAGCTTTTCATCCGCACCCTAGAAGGGAGGGCTGTGCCTTTGGGCCTGCTGAGAGTCCTTCAAGAAAGCTGATCTGAGAGAAAATTAAGAACAGCTGGGGGTAGACACAATGACATCATATGCCTCTAGCATAAAAGGCAGCTCAGAAACTCTGATTCATGAAGGAGAGAAAATAATGGGAATTGGAGAAAGAGGCCGACACTTGGGAACTATGCAACAGCTGATTACTGGGGGAGACAGGAGAAAAAATTAAGCTGGGAGCATGAGAACTAGCTGAGGTAGTTGAACTCTTAGTAAGCACCTATTAATCTAGTATTTAGCATTTGGGATCTATAAACTTCACAGATAAAATTAAATGGGGACAAATTGGCAAAAGCTGTGAAAATGCCCTGAGGTAGCCTATTGTTAGGAGAAAGATTAACAAAGGAAATGGTTAGAAACTGAGCGTTATTGCAGAGCAAGTTACAAATTGGACTCTGCATATAGATTTTCTTCTTTTCTTGATTTTTCTGTATGAGAATAAGTGGTTTACATGTAAAAGTAAATTTATTTACCTTTTTGTTTGTTCTAAAGCACTAAATTCCTCTACATAAAATACTGATGTTTGTTTGTAGTGCTATATCCTTATGAAATTCAATGATAAACTTGCACAGCTTAAAGAGCTGTTAGAGATGATATAATTCAATGCTACTTTTACAAATGAGGAAACAAGCCTAGAGAGTTAGGTGATGTGTCCAAGATCACACAACTATTATGTGACACAGTTGTGGTTGGAGCTTAGGTCTACCAATTCCCAGGTGAGTGCTGTTTTCACCCCACATCTCTTTTACTTAGTTCAGCCATGCCCAAAGAGAGTCCAGACTTCTAACCCTACATTACCATAGTGACTATCACTGGCTATCACAGGTAAAAAGCAGACCACCTGGGGTGAGTCAAACCAACCAAAGAATTTTCTCAGACTCCTTAACATATTAAGCATGATGTGAAAAAATCACAGTGGAAAACAAAATACCAAGATGCACTTTGGCATTAAATCTTTTTCTCTATGTGTCATACTTAAATATAGTGATGTTGCTCTGTTTAGCAATTTTTAGAACATCATATTATCAAGTTTAAACAGCAATATCTGCCAATACATGGTTATACTGTCTGTTTCAAGCAACCACACACAGAACTGACACTTTTACTTCAAGCTGTACAACCATAGCAGCTACTACCACTTGGTGATCCTTATTTTAATTGCAACTTTTTCTCTGTGATGGGTGAATAAACCTTTGTAAGGGTGAATGTACAACCTAAACCAAAGAGAATAAGGGTAGAGTCACTAACATGAGTCTGAGAAATCTGATTGAAAGTTATAACCCAGGTGGTCTGCTCAATCAAAAAACTGCTGTTGTAACCTTAGAATTTACTGAGCATTGGTCCTCTTAAATAACGTGTTTCTTATGAAGAGTGCAACTATTCCAAAAGAAAGACAATAAAAGTAACAGACCTTACCAGACAAAGCAGAATTAATGAATTAGTCTATGTAATAGTTGAAAACAAAACTAGAATATCATTGAAGAGCTAAGGGAATGTATTGGTAACATGAAATACTAATAAACACTTACAAAGAAGAAGCATTCACAAATATTAGTGATGAAAAATATGAGTTGAAATAAAGAACTTGACTGTGGGGAGGTTAATAAGAAGATGGATACATATGAAGAATAAATGAATGAGCTGAAATAACAGGTTGCATAACTTTCCCAGAAGGCATCAGAAAGGAATAAATAGTTGGAAAATTCTTTAAAAAAATTTTAGAGACATAGAGTATAGAAGAATAAGTGTCAAGTCAGTATAGTAAGAGTCCAAAAGGAGAGAAAAAAAGTAGAAAGGAAGTATTTGAAGAAATAACGATCGAGAATTTCCCAGTCTTAGTGGAATATAGATGACCTTAGTTTAAAAGGATTCCAAACAGGATATTTAAGATAGAACCTGTATCTAGACACATAGTAGTAAAATTTTAAATATCACAACAGAGAAGACTTCCCAGCAAGGAAAAGCAGATCACGTATAAAGGAACAAAGTTGTGTTGATATCCCAGTACTCAAAATACAAGAAGACAGTAGAGTGATAATTTTCAAAGTATTGTGGGGGCAAAAACTTGGAACCTAGAATTTTATACCCAGCTAAATATCACTTAAATGTAAGAATGAAATATCTCAGACATTCAAGGCCTCAGAAAGTTTACCAAACACTCTCTTTGAAATAAGTCCAATAAAATGGTACATACAATAAATATAAATGGGTGTACTTCCCCAGAAGCCTCTCACAAATGACCCTTCAATTTCTCAGATCCATCAACCCCCCTCCTCTTATTTTGGTAGCATATCCAGGACTGAGTTCTTTGGAGGGAGCCAGTGTCTGGGGTATGTATGAAATTTTGTAGGAATCTACAGTGGCTCATTTCTGATTTTTGTTACAGTTTTACCTTTCCTGGTAAGCTTACAAACTACCTGAGGACACAGTATTATTGATTTCTTTATCCCCAGTAGTACCTGTCACAGGGCTCTGTACATGATAGGTATTCATCAAATGTCTGACAGGAAGGAAGGGAGAAAGAGAGGGAGGGAGGGAGTTTTGAGGATGAAACATAAAGCTATGATTGCTTCAATTCAAGGGAATAGCTGTTCTCTTCCTTTTTGTGATATCCTAATGTATGTTTCTGATGTTAAGTCTGATGGACTTGAAGATAATTGAGCATTATTCATTTCACTAACAAAATGGTAAAGGCAGCCTGCTTATTTTGACTCCACTTGAATTGATCATTTACTTGATTTTCCATGACCCTCAAAATCCCTCTAAGTCATTCATGGTGGAAAGTGATATGTTCACATACTAGTGAACATTCCCAAGTCAGGAATAAGAAGTGAAAGTAATCTACAAGGGCTTTGCTTTGTCTGAAATTTGTCAGTGCTTCTCCACAGAGCTGGTGAAAATCTCTCTCTCTCTCTCTCTTCAGCAAGGCAATTCTTTTTGCTCATATGTGACTGTATACAGTGCCTGCTGAGGCAGTACAGGCAAAGCTCACCTGTCAACATCTCACTCTAAGAACTCAGTCTTGAATCAGACACTTTTGCCTTTAAGGGAAGAGTTGGGTGGGCATGTAGGGTTTCATGCTTTTCTTTCCATTGGCATTATGTGTTGGGTTTGGAGGCAGGCAGAGCAAGAGACACCAGGGCTGAGCGGGATATCAGAATTATTCCTTTACACCCTTCTGGCAGGCAAATGCCATCTAAAAAGCATTTGTATTATGTTTAAGATGTTTGTCTGTTAACTATTTTCAAACTTTCCTTAGTTATCATTTTGTGCAAATCCCACAGAAAAGGTGCTGGACAGAACAAAAAATGATAGTAGCAGGCCTGAAAACACATATATGGCACATGCACATCTCAGAGGCCAACATCATTGGCAGCAAATGCCAAGAGAGTGCCTTCCCACCATCCTCTGATCTATGCTTTCTCACCACCACTCTCACACCTCGCCCCCCCCCACCATTCAGTTCTTCATCATGTGTTTTTAGCAATGAATTGAGGTTGCTAGCAGAAACTCTGGCATCTGGAATTAATTGACTTATTGCTCAGGTACTTGGCATTCTTATTGAAAATTCTAAGAAATCATGTAACATTTGGGCACTATGTGGATTTAATTCAGTAAATAGTCATGGAGCACCTGCTCAGTACAGGCTCAGCTCTGGGCAGTGCTCAAGTCCACTTATCAGTGTCAGGGGAGGAGTACAGATGATCTGGAGGTTCAAAGCTGGGGTAGAATGTATCCTGGTGGAACAAAAGGAAAGATTTCCTTCCAAGGTAGACATGAGGACTGGCCTTAAGAAATGGGTAGAAGTTTAAGCAGAGGCATTCCAAGAGGCAAGAACCAGTAAAGTAACAAGGTGAGAAATCATCAGATCTATTTGGGCCTAGCAATAGTCCCCATATATTGAGTCATTACTCTGTACTCTGCATGCACTCTCTTATTTAATTTTCACCCATAGCTATCTGATTAGTTATATGCAGTATCATTCCTACTGTTCAAATCAGGAAACTAAGGCTCACAGCAATTACGTAACTTGGTCACCCGCTAAGAGATGGCAGAATAGAAATTCAAACCAGCTCTGTCAGGCTCCAAGCCTATGTCCTTCCTTCCTCCCTCCCTGCCTTTCATCCTTTCTTCTTCTATCTTTTTCTTTCTTCCAGTTTTACTGAGATATAATTGACATGTAACACTGTATTAGCTTAAGGTGTATAACATAGTGATTTGATATATGTATATATTGTGAAATAATTACCATAATAATTTTAGTTAACACCATCATGTCACTACTAAGCTCTGTGCCTCATAAATAAACACATGACTGTAAAGAAAGGTTAGGACCATGCTATGAAGAGCTTTAGATGTTAAGTGAGGGATCCTGAACACAAGGTGATAGATTATAAAGTTAAAGGGAAAGGGATTTTCCTATAAGAAGAAATGACTGGTCAGTAATGGATCAGCAGATTAGAGACCAGTGAACAGCTCCAAAACTTCTCTTTTTTTCTTCATTTGTTCTACCCCTTCTTGGTTGGAGAACGAGTTGAATAGGAAAGAAACCTCTCTGTTCTTCTTAGGGCTCTTGTGTAGAAGTTCCACTTTGCAGAGGGTGAGGGGAATCCTTTTTGTTCTGCCCAATTTCTTGCCACTGTACATGGTCTTACCTCTGGGAAGGGAAGGTAGGAATCTGAACTTTGCCCATCTGGAAAATTGAATTGCTTAAATTTCAGTTCTTATTGTGTTATTTTGCATAACTGGAGCCCCTGTTATCTTTTTTATTAATTCTTAATATTAGTTTGGGCCTTTTATGTAGCTTCTCCTCAGTCATAAAAAGAGGATTAATTAATTGCCCATGGATATAATCTTCCTTTTCAATCTCATCCAGGACCTGGAAGGCCCTTTTGCCTACCTTTAGTAGTTAGCAACCTCTTTTACCAACCTTGGTTTAGGTTCCAGAAGGAGCAAGGTCTTGGAGTCTTTAGAATCTCCAAGCTACATTCCACTCTTTGACCTTCCCACATGAAAGATAATCTGTGGAGCCCTTAATGAATTTGGTGTTAGTTCAGGCAGAAACTTTTTTAAATATTTTATTTTAAAATAA
Source organism: Phataginus tricuspis (assembly GCA_029783875.1). Lineage (NCBI taxonomy): Eukaryota > Metazoa > Chordata > Mammalia > Pholidota > Manidae > Phataginus > Phataginus tricuspis. Next base: position 125,857,817 of record JAQQAC010016209.1, on the reverse strand, counting down.
CTTTAGGCTTGCAAAAATAGTAGTACCATGGAGTTCACTTCATTCACTTCACCAAAAACAGCACATGGAGTTCATTTCATCCACTTCACCACCTTATTTCAAAACCAGGAAATTAACATTGATACAATATTGTTAATTAATCTATAGACTGTATTCAAGTTTCACCAGTTGTCTTACTAATGTCTTTTTTCTGATTGGGGATCTAATCCCCATCCCACTCTAATCTGGGACAGTTCCTTTTTTTTTATCACGCCCTTGACACTTTTGAAAAGTACTCATCAGTTATGCTGTAGATTGTCCTTCACTTCGGAATTGTCTTATGTTTTCTTTAGATTATATTGAGCATATGCTTTTCTGGCAAGAATACCACAGAAGTATGTGTGCCTTCTCTGGGAGTTCATGACAGCTCTGTATCTCATTACTGGCAATATTAACTTTGACCATTTGGTTAAAGGAGTGTCTGCCAGGTTTCTCTATCCTAAAGTTACTATTTTTCCCTTTGTAATTAATAAGACTCTTGTGGAGAGATACTTTGAGACCGTGTAAATATCCTAATTATTATGCTTTTGCATCCTAATTTTTACATCTCTCCATCTATCTTAAACACCATGAATTCATACTGATACAGCTGATTCCAACCTAACAGCACAGGGCTCATTCTTACCTTCCTCCTTTCCTTATTTGTAACTCCTCTCTCCAACAGTGAGAAAGCTATACTCATCACCTGCAGTGAATTCACAAGCTTGAACAATCCTACTATATCCTACTATACAGTGTTCTCACATCCCTTCTTTTCGCCCTGTTCCTGCCCACCCCTTTAGGTAAGCAAGGTCATTCATATCCAGTTTATCATTGTCGCGTTTCTTTTGGCACAAATGTGCAGACATATGTAAATTTTCTCATATCCCATTCTTTCTCACCATGAAAGATGGCATACTATAGAAATTCTTTTGCAATTTTCTTTTCCTTCCTTAACAGCATATCCTGGCAATCATTCCACATCAGTTCATAGAGATCATCCTTGTTCTTATATTACAAAATGCATTAGAACTCCACTGTGTGGATCTATCACAGGTTTCTCAAACATTCTCCTATATATGGGCATTAGGGTTTTTTCAATACTTTAAATATCAAACAA
>JAQQAC010016209.1:125730451-125851679 GCA_029783875.1 Phataginus tricuspis | reverse complement strand
CTTCTCACTGTTAAGTATGATGTTAACTGTGGGTTTGTCATATATAGCCTTTATGATGTTGAGGTACTTTCCCTCTATTCCCATTTTGTTGAGAGTTTAAATCATGAATGGATGCTGAATTTTGTCAAATTCTTTTTCAGCATCTATGGAGATGATCATGTGGTTTTTGTTCTTCTTTTTATTGATGTGGTGGATGATGTTGATGGATTTTTGAATGTTGTACCATCCTTGCATCCCTGGGATGAATCCCACCTGATCATGGTGTATGATCCTCTTGATGTATTTTTGAATTCGGTTTGCTAATATTTTGTTGAGTATTTTTAATCCACGTTCATCAGGGATATTGGTCTGTAATTTTCTTTTTTGGTGAGGTCTTTGCCAGGTTTTGGTATTAGAGTGATGCTGGCTTCATAGAATGAGTTTGGAAGTATTCCCTCGTCTTCTATTTTTTGGAAAAGTTTAGGAAGAATGGGTGTTATTTCTTCTCTATATGTCTGGTAGAATTCAGAGGTGAATCCATCTGGTCCGGGGGTTTTGTTCTTGGGTAGTTTTTTGATTACTGCTTCAATTTCGTTGCTGGTGATTGGTCTGTTTAGTTTTTCTGTTTCTTGTTTCGTCAGTTTTGGAAGGTTGTATTTTTCTAAGAAGTAGTCCATTTCTTCTAGGTTTTCCAGCTTGTTAGCATTTAGATTCTCATAATATTCTCTTATAATTCTTTGTATTTCTGTGGGGTCTGTCGTTATTTGTCCTTTCTCATTTCTGATTCTGTTTATGTGTATAGATTCTATTTTTCTCTTAATGAGTCTGGCTGGGGGTTTATCTATTTTGTCCATTTTTTCAAAGAACCAGCTCTTGGTTTCATTGATTTTTTCTATTGTTTTATTCATCTCAATTTTATTTATTTCTTCTCTGATCTTTATTATGTCCCTCCTGGTGACTTTCTGCCTCATTTGTTCTTCTTTTTCCAATTTCAGTAATTGTGTCTTTAGACTATTCATTTGGGAATGTTCTTCCTTCTTTAAATAGGTCTGGATTGAAATGTACTTTCCTCTTAGAACTGCCTTTGCTGCATCCCACAGAAGTTGTGGCTTTGTGTTGTTGTTGTCATTAGTCTCCATATATTCTTTGATTTCTGTTTTGATTTGGTTGTTAACCCATTGATTAATTAGGAGAATGTTTTTAAGTCTCCATGTATTTGTGAGCCTTTCTCACAAATTTTTTTCTAGTTTTATACCTTTGTGATCTGAGAAGTTGGCTGGTAGGATTTCAATATTTTTGACTTTACTGTGGTTCTTTTTGTGGCCTAGTATGTGGTCTATTCTGGAAAATGTTCCATGTGCACTTGAGAAGAATGTGTATCCTGTTGCTTTTGGGTGTAGAGTTCTGTAGATGTCTGTTAGGTCCATCTGTTCTAGTGTGTTGTTCAGTGCCTCTGTGTCTTTACTTATTTTCTGTCTGGTTGATCTGTCTTTTGGAGTGAGTGGTGTGTTGAAGTCACCTAAAATGAATGCATTGCTGTCTATTTCCTCCTTTAATTCTGTTAGTATTTGTTTCACATATGTCGGCGCTCCCGTGTTGCGTGCATATATATTTATAATGGTTATATCTTCTTGTTGGATTGACCCCTTTATCATTATATAATGTCCTTCTTTATCTCTTGCTACTTTCTTCGTTTTGGAGTCTATTTTGTCTGATACAAGTACTGCAACACCTGCTTTTTTCTCCTTGTTGTTTGCATGAAATATCTTTTTCCATCCCTTCACTTTTAATCTGTGTATATCTTTGGGTTTGAGGTGAGTCTCTTGTAAGCAGCATATAAATGGGTCTTGCTTTTTTATCCATTCTATTACTCTGTGTCTTTTGATTGGTGCATTCAGTTCATTTACATTTAGGGTGATTATCGATAGATATGTACTTATTGCCATTGCTGGCTTTAGATGCATGGTTACCAAAGGTTCAAGGGTTGCTTCTTTACTATCTAACAATCTAACTTAACTTTCTTCTTAAGTTTTTGTAAACACAGTCTGATGTTTCTTTATTTCTCTCCAGTCTTATTCTTCCTCCTCCATTCTTTATATACTAGGTGTTTTATTCTTTGCCTTTAGTTAGTATTTGGATGGTCTGCTTTCTTTGCTATGATTTTATTTTCTCTGGTGACATCTTTTTAGCCTTAGGAGTGCTTCCCTCTAGAGCAGTCCATTTAAATATCCTGTAGAGGTGGTTTATGGGAGGCAAGTTCTCTCAGCTTTTGCTTGTCTGGAAATTGTTTAATCCCTCCGTCATATTTAAATGATAATCGTGCAGGATACAATATTCTTGGTTCGAGGCCCTTCTGTTTCATTACATTAGGTATATCATGCCATTCTCTTCTGGCCTGTAAGGTTTCTCTTGAGAAGTATGATGATAGTCTGATGGGTTTTCCTTTGTAGGTGATCTTTTTCTCTCTCTAGCTGCCTTTAATATTCTGTCCTTTTCTTTGATCTTTGCCATTTTAATTATTATGTGTCTTGGTGTTATCTTCCTTGGGTCCCTTGTGTTGGGAGATCTGTGGGCTTCCCTGGACTGCGAGACTATTTCCTTCCCCAGCATGGGGAACTTTTCAGCAATTATTTCTTCAAAGACACTTTCTATCCCTTTTTCCCTCTCTTCTTCCTCTGGTACTCCTATAATGCGAATATTGTTCCTTTTGGGTTGGCCACACAGTTCTCTTAATATTCTTTCATTCCTAGAGATTCTTTTATCTCTCTCTACCTCAGCTTCTCTGTATTCCTGTTGTCTGATTTCTATTCCATTAACAGTCTCTTGCATCTCGTCCAGTCTGCTGCTAAGCCCGTCGATGGCTTGTCTCGTTTCTGCATTGTCTTTCCTGATTTCCCTCACTTCCTCCCTCAGCTCTTGCATATTTCTCTGTAGATCCATCAGCATGGTTATGACTTTTATTGTGAATTCTTTGTCAGGAAGATTGTGCATTTCCATCCCTTCAGGCTCCCTCTCTGGTGTTGTCTGGGTTTGGGTGAGCTTTTTCTGTACCATATTCCTCTGTCTTTTCATGGCGATAGATGTGGTCACTGGTAGTTGCCATGTATGTCAGCTGGGCTCTTTAAGACTTTAAAAAAAAGAGAAGGGAGAGAAAGAAAAGAGAAAAAAAGAAAGAAAGAAAAGAAAGGGGAAAAAAATGCCCACTGGGAGTAGATTCTGTAAGGATGCTGTAGGTGGCGCTGTTGCTCCACTATTCCTCAGCCGTGGCTGCGCTGCTCTGCCAGGGTCATTTGTACCTCTGGCCGGGGCAGGGTCGAATGCGAGGCTGTTGTTCTCTGTGTGAAGACTCAGTGCGGCTCCTTTTCCCAGTCACCAGCCAAGGGGTCTGAAAGTGTCTTTGAGGAGGTAATTGCTGAAAACTTCCCCAATCTGGTGAAGGAGATAGTCTCTCAGGCCGTGGAGGTGCACAGATCTCCCAACACAAGGGACCCAAGGAAGACAACACCAAAGTATATAATAATTAAAATGGCAAAGATCATGGATAAGGACAGACTTTTAAAAGCAGCCAGAGAGAGAAATAAGATCACCTACAAAGGAAAACCCAGCAGGCTATCATCAGACTTCTCAACAGAAACCTTACAGGCCAGAAGGGAGTGGCATGATGTATTTAATGCAATGAAGCAGAAGGGCCTCGAACCAAGAATACTCTATCCAGCAAGGTTATCTTTTAAATTTGAAGGAGGAATTAAACAATTTTCAGATAAGCAAAAGCTTAGAGAATTAACCTCCCCAAAACCATCTCTGTAGTGTATTTTGGAGGGACTGCTCTAGTTGGAAGTGTTCCTGAGGCTAAATAGTTGTCACCAGAGGAAATAAAACCACAGTAAAGAAATTAGAACAATTAATTACTAAGCAGATGCAAAATCAAATCAACTACCCCCAAAATCAGTCAAGGGATAGACAAAGAGTACAGAATATGATACCTAATATATAAAGAATGGAGAAGGAAGAAAAAGGAGGAAAAACAAAGAAACTTTAGATTGTATTTGTAATAACATACTGAGTTAAATTAGACTGTTAGACAGTAAGGGAATTACCCTTGAACCTTTGGTAACCACAAATCTAACGCCTGCAATGGCAAAAAGTACATACCTATCGATAATCACCCTTAATGTAAAAGGTCTGAATGCACCAATCAAAAGACATATACTCACTGAATGGATAAAAAAACAAGACCCATCTATATGCTGCCTACAAGAGACTCACTTTAAACCCAAAAACATACACAGACTAAAAGTGAAGGGATGGAAAAAGGTATTTCATGCAACTAACTGGGAGAAAAAAGCAGGAGTTGCAGTACTTGTATCAGACAAAATAGACTTCAAAACAAGAAAGTCACAAGAGACAAAGAAGGACATTACATAATGATAAAGGGTCAGTCCAACAAGAGGATATAACTATTATAAATATCTATGCACCCAACACAGGAGCACCTACATATGTGAAACAAATACTAAGAGAATTAAAGGGTGAAATTGAATGCCATGCGTTCATTTTAGGAGACTTCAACACACCACTCACTCCAAAGGACAGATCAACCAGCAGAAAATAAGTAAGGAGACAGCGGCACTGAACAACACACTAGAACAGATGGACCTAACAGACATCTACAAAACACTTCATTCAAAGGCAGTAGGATACACATTCTTCTCAAGTGCACATGGAATATTTTCAAGAATAGATCATATACTAGGCCACAAAAAGAACCTCAGTAAATTCAAAAAGATTGAAATTATAGCAACCAGCTTCTCAGCCCACAAAGGTATGAAACTAGAAATAAATTGCACAAAGAATACAAAAAAGCCCACAAACACATGGAGGCTTAATAACATGCTCCTAAATAATCAATGGATTATAAAACAGAAATCAAGCAATATATGGAGACAAATGACAACAACAATTCAACAGTGCAAAATCTGTGTGACACAGCAAAGGCCATGCTAAGAAGGAAGTATATTGCAGTACAGGCCTACCTCAGGAAAGAAGAACAATCCCATATGAACAGTCTAAACTCACAAATAACTAAACTAGAAAAAAAAAATGACACCCAAAGTCAGTAGAAGGAGGGACATAACAAAGATTAAAGAAGAAATAAATAAAATTGAGAAGAATAAAATAATAGAAAGGATCAATGAAAACAGGATCTGGTTCTTTGAGAAAATAAGCAAAATAGATAAACCCCTAGCCAGACTTATCAAGGAAATAAAAATAGTCTACACACATAAACAGAATCAGAAATAAGATAGGAAAAACGCTACAGATACCACAGAAATACAAAGAATTATGAGAGAATGCTATGAAAAATTATATGCTAACAAACTGGATAACCTAGAAGAAATGGACAACTTTCTAGAAAAATACAACCTTCCAAGGCTGACCCAGGAAGAAACAGAAAATCTGAACAGACCAATTACCAGCAACAAAGTTGAACTAGTAATCAAAAAACTACCTAAGAACAAAATTCTATGACCAGATGGTTTCACTGCTGAATTTTATTAAACATATAGTGAAGACCTAATACCCATCCTCCTTAAAGTTTTCCAAAAAGTAGAAGAGGAGGGAATTCTTCCAAACTCATTCTCTGAGGCCAACATCACTCTAATATCAAAACCAGGCAAAGACACCACAAGAAAACTACAAACCAATATACCTGATGAACATAGATGCAAAAATACTCAACAAAATATTAGCAAACTGAATTCAAAAATACATCAAAGAGGTCATCCATTATGATCAAGTAGGATTTATTCCACAGATGCAAGGATGGTACAATATTCAAAAATCCATCATCATCCACCACATCCACTAAAAGAAGGACAAAAACCAGATCATGTCCATAGATGCTGAAAAAGCATTCTAGAAAATTCAAAATCCATTCATGTTAAAAACTCTAAAAAAAAATGGGTATAGAGGGCAAGTACCTCAGCATAATAAAGGCTATCTATGACAAACCCACAGCCAACATCATACTTAACAGTGAGAAGCTGAATGCTTTTCACCTAACATCAGGAAAAGACAAGGATGCCCACTCTCCCCACTTTTATTCAACATAGTTCTTGAGGTCCTAGCCACAGCAATAAGATGACACAAAGAAATAAGGGGCATCCAGATTGGCAAGGAAGCAGTTAAACTGTCACTGTTTGCAGATGACATGACATTGTACATAAAATACCCTAAAGAACCCACTCCAAAACTAGTGGATCTAATATATGAATTCAGTAAAGTTGCAGGACACAAAATTAATACACAGAAATCTGTTGCATTCTATACACTAATGATGAACTAGCAGAAAGAGAATCAAGAAAACAATTCAATTCACAATGGCATCAAAAAGAATAAAATATCTAGGAATAAACCTAACAAAGGAGGTGAAAGACCTATATGCTGAAAACTACAAAACACTCATAAGAGAAATTAAAGACACCAATAAATAGAAATACAGCCCATGCTTATGGATATGAAGAATTAATATTGTCAAAATGGCCAACCTACCTAAAGCAATCTACAGATTCAATGCAATTCCTATCAAATACCAACAGCCTTCTTCAGTGAACTACAGCAAATAGTTCTAAAATTCATATGGAACCAAAAAAGACCCCGCATAGCCAAAGCAATCCTGAGAAGGAAGAATAAAGTGGGGGGAATTAAACTCCCTGACTTCAAGCTCTACTACAAGCTACAGTAATCAAGACAATTTGTAATTGGCGCAAGAACAGACCCATAGACCAATGGAACAGACTAGAGAGCCCAGATATAAACCAAAGCATATATGGCCAATTAATATATGATAAAGGAGCCATAGATATACAATAGGGAAATGACAGCCTCTTCAACAGCTGGTGTTGGCAAAACTGGACAGCTACATGTAAGAGAATGAAACTGGATTATTGTCTTACCCCATACACAAATGTAAACTCAAAATGGATCAAAGACCTGAATGTAAGTCATGAAACCATAAAACTCTTAGAAAAAAACATAGGCAAATATCTCTTGGACATAAACATGAGTGACTTCTTCATGAACATATCTCCCCGGGCAAGGGAAACAAAAGCAAAAATGAACAAGTGGGACTATATCAAGCTGAAAAGCTTCTGTACAGCAAAGGACACCATCAGTAGAACAAAAAGACATCCTACAGTATGGGAGAATATATTCATAAATGATGTATCTGAGAAGGGGTTGACATCCAAAATATATAAAGAACTCATGCACCTTAACAAACAAAAAGCAAAAAAATCCAATTAAGAAATGGGCAGAGGACATGAATAGACACTTCTCTAAAGAAGAAATTCAGATGGCCAACAGGCATATGAAAAGATGCTCCACATCGCTAATCAGAGAAATGCAGATTCAAACCACAATGAGATATCACCTCACACCAGTGAGGATGGCCAACATCCAGAACACAAACAACAACAAATGTTGGCGAGGATGTGGAGAAAAGGGAACCCTCCTACACTGCTGGTGGGAATGCAAATTAGTTCAACCATTGTGGAAAGCAGTATGGAGGTTCCTCAAAAAACTCAAAATAGAAATACCATTTGACCCAGGAATCCCACTCCTAGGAATTTACCCTAAGAACGCAGCAGCCCAGTTTCAAAAAGACAGATGCACCCCTATGTTTATTGCAGCACTATTTACAATAGCCAAGAAATGGAAGCAACCTAAGTGTCCATCTGTAGATGAATGGATAAAGAAGATGTGGTATATATACACAATGGAATATTATTCAGCCTTAAGAAGAAAACAAATCCTACCATTTGCAACAACATGGATGGAGGTAGAGGGTATTATGCTCAGTGAAATAAGCCAAGCCGAAAAAGACAAGTATCAAATGATTTCACTCATATGTGGAGTATAAGAGCAAAGAAAAAAACTGAAGGAACGAAACAGCAGCAGACTCACAGAACCCAAGAATGGACTAACAATTACCAAAGGGAAAGGGACTGGGGAAGATGGATGGGAAGGGAGGGACAAGGGGGAAAAAGGGGCATCACAATTAGCATGTATAATATAGGGAGGGACATGGGGAAGGCAGTATAACACAGAGAAGACAAGTAGTGATTCTATAGCATCTTACCACGCTGATGGACAGTGACTGTAATGGGGTATGTGGTGGGGACTTGATAATAGGGGGAGTCTAGTAACCATAATGTTGCTCATGTAACTGCACATTAATAATACCAAAAACAAAAGTAAGTTTGCCCTAAACTTAAAATATGCTAACATTAAACTCCATTGTCCTACCTTAGCTCATAAAAAGTAGTAAGTGACTTAAACATTTCTTAAGGCAATAAATAAATGAACATGGGAAGACTCAATATTGTAAAGGTGTCAATGACCCCGTAATTAATGGGTAATTCAATGCTACTTCAATTAAAACTCTAGCATTGCTTTAAAAAAATTTTTTTTGAAATAATTATAGACTTACAGGAGGTTGCAAAATAGTTCACAGAGTCCATTTTCTTTTGGATGCTGGCCATCCTTACTGGAGTGAGGTGATATCTCATTGTGGTTTTAATTTGCATTTCCCTGATGATTAGTGATGTGGAGCATCTTTTCATGTGCCTGTTGGCCATCTGAATTTCTTCTTTGGAGAACTGTCTCTTCATATCCTCTGCCCATTTTTTAATCGGGTTTTTGCTTTTTGGATGTAGAGGCGTGTAAGTTCTTTATATATTTTGGATGTTAACCCCTAGTCAGATATGTCAGTTACAAATATATTCTCCCATACTGTAGGATGGCTTTTTGTTCTGTTGATGGTGTCCTTTACCATACAGAAACTTTTTAGTTTGATGTAGTCCCATGAGATCATTTTTGCTTTTGTTTCCTTGCTCGAGGAGATGAGTTCAGGAAGAAGTTGCTTATGCTTATACTCAGGAGATTTTTGCTTATGTTGTCTTCTAAGAGTTTTATGGTTTCATGACTTACATTCAGGTCTTTGATCCATTTTGAGTGTACTTTTGTGTATGGGGTTGAACAATGCTCCAGTTTCATTCTCTTGCATGTAGCTGTCCAGTTTTGCCAACACCAGCTGTTGAAGAGGCTGTCATTTCCCCATTGTATATCCATGGCTCCTTTATCATATATTAATTGGCCATATATGGTTTGGTCTATATCTGGGCTCTCTGTTCCATTGGTCTATGGGTCTGTTCTTGTGCCAGTACCAAATTGTCTTCAGTACTGTGGCTTTGTAGTAGAGCTTGAAGTTGGGGAGCATAATCCCCCCAGCTTTTTCTTCCTTCTCGGGATTGCTTTGGCTATTCGGGGTCTTTTGTGATTCCATGTGAATTTTAGAATGATTTGTTCTAGTTCGTTGAAGAATGCTGTTGGTATTTTGATAGGGATTGCATTGAATCTGTAGATTGCTTTAGGCAGGATGGCCATTTTGACAATATTAATTCTTCCTATCCATGAGCACGGGATGTGTTTCCATTTATTGGTATCTTGTTTAATTTTTCTCATGAGTGTCTTGTAGTTTTCAGAGTATAGGTCTTTCCATTCCTTGGTTAGTTTTATTCCTAGATATTTTATTCTTTTGGATACAATTGTGAATGGAATTGTTTTCCTGATTCTCTTTCTGCTAGTTCATCGTTAGTGCATAGGAATGCAACAGATTTCTGTGTATTAATTTTGTATCCCGCAACTTTCCTGAATTAATATATTAGATCCAGTAGTTTTGGAGTGGATTCTTTCCAAACTTACTTTTTTAAAAAAACATTTTACTCCAAATTCTTTGCATGACGTGAGAGTTAATGGCTTCTTAGATAATCCTCTTTGCAGTAGTTTTTAGTATGTGTTCTCCAGATAACTCCATATATTTCTAACTTTTCACAGTCTAGGTAAAGATAATATTATAACATTTTATATAAAATGTAGAAACCTTGCAACATTAAAGGTCAATGTAACCACTCTCTGTCCTTTTTTCTGTTGTTGGCATATGTATTACATCTACATATAAAGCCTATATGCAGCAGCAGCATTTTTGCTTTAAATAGTCCTTTGCATTTTGAGAAATTAAATGGAACAAGATAAGTTTTTTATATTTGCCAAGATATTCATCACCTCTGCTTTTATTTTTTAAATAAGTGTCTGATTTCCATCCAGTTCATTTCCCTTCAGCCTGATGCAGAGCTTCCTTTTGTCAAGAGGTCAAGTAGTACCAGTGCTGTGACTAATGAGGCCAATAGGATCACTACTGCAGCTGCTAGGTTGCTTGTCACACTTCCATAGATTCATCTGGTAAAGAGACAACAAGCCCGAATAGATTCACTTCATTATTTAGAGAGCAACAACAAGATCAGCATGGTATTCGCACCCTGGATCTCTAGTTTTACAGGATGACACTGAATCAGAGGGGAGAGATGACAGGAGGCATGGACAATGGGTTGCTCTGCCATTGAGGAGTCAACTCTAAACTATAGCAGGTATTTTTTACTGTGCAGCTGTACCCTAAGGTGGGGGGAAAGCTGGAATGTCCTGTGATCAACTGACATTAGGGAGATGGATGAGAATGGCCTTGTGATAGTTCCTTACCAGACTGCTTATTTCCCCTTGCTCCAGGAGGAATTGCAGGGGCTCTCCCAGGACCCAGTTCAGACTGTGGTCAAGCCTTGACAAGATGGCCCATATGGAGACCAAAAAAGGTCATGGGCACTGTGGGGTAGAGCTATTCTCCTACACCTTTAGCATTTCTTGTAGTTCAAATCTGCTGATACAGAATTTTTTTTTACCTTTCTTTTATCATGTCTTTATTTTGCCTTCATTTTTGAATATATTTACTGAGTATAGATTTCTGGGTTGGCATTTTTCTCATCACTTTAAAGATTTTGGTCTTTTCTCTTTTGGCCTCCACTGTTGCTGATGTCAGCCATATTTGAAACTTTTCCCCTTCTGTATATAAAGTGTTCCTTTTCTCTGGCTGCTTTTATGATTTTCTAATTATATTTGGGTTTCAGTAATTTGATTGTGATATTCCCAGAGTTTTGTTTTCTCTCCTCTTGGGGTTTGCTGAACTTCTTGAATCTTTACATTTATGTCTTTATTTAAATTTAGGGAAATTTAAGCCATTGCACATTCAGTATTTTTTCCTACCCCATTCTTCCCACTTATCCCTCTATAACTCGAATTTCATGTATGTTACACCCTTGGATATTGTCCCAAATGTCCCTGAGGCTCTGTTCATGCTTTTGTTTCTTAATATATTTTTCTCTCTGTTGTTCACACTGGCTGTTTCTATTGTTCTATCTTAACTTTCCTGAAACTTTCCTCTTTCACTTCTATTCTGTTGTTGGGTCTATCCAGTGATTTAAATTCAAAATAAAAAAATTTTTTTGAGATGCTGTTTTCTAATTCTGGATATTTTTAGTTCCTTTTTTTTATAGTCCCTATTTCTCTGTTGTGATTTTCTATCTTTTCATTCATTTTGAGCATATTTTTTATTACTCTCTTGAGCATAGTTATAATAATCACTTTAAAATTCTTGTCTGCTAATTCTAAAACCTGGGTCCTCTCAGGTTTGTTCTCTGCTGATTCTTTTAGCTCTGATTTATTCCTCTGAAATATGTTGATTTATCATTTTGGTGGATAAATTGGTTAGATTCAAACTCTAAACTCTTGGGTGGTTGTTGAAATCCTAGGTCAGGCCTTTGATCTTTAGCTGAAGTCTGTGCCAAGTACACATGGTTCAGGAGTCAGCTGAGATTGGTTTAGTGTCTACAGGAAGAAATAAGGGCTCCCTCTGTCTGGGTCTCTCCTTTTCAGGATCCCTCCCTTACTTTCCAATGGCTGTGGTTGTCCTGAACTCTATCCTGTATTTCTTCCAGAAAGATTGCAGGTTTACTGTTGGTGTTTTACTCTTAGCGTCTTAGCCACTTAGCTGGTTTACTTTGCCCTCAGCCAAAAAGCTGTAAAAATTGGTAACTCACCTTGTGCTAACTCCCCTTCAAAATATGTCTGTTTATATTCGCTTTCCAGTCTCTTCATATTGTTGTTTCTTTGTATTTTTTTCTGGAGTTTAGAGTTGCTGTCTACAGGAGGAGCAGGATCAATAGAAGCTTACTGAGCCATATCAGAAGCAGAAGAAACTATCCTGATAAATTTTTCTTTTTCTTTTGCTAATATGTCCTTAATGTGGGATTCTGTCCCAGAATGGGGCCTTGGCAAGTTGGCTTTGGGAGTTCATAGGGCCTAGATTCCTCTAGCCCCTTCAGTGCTTGTTGGCACAGACCCTGTGCCCTCACTTGGTAGTAGAAAGTGTTCAACCCTCCCCAGTTTCAGCTGCTATTCTCAGTTGTCCCACTGTGATTTCCAGTGAATACCCATTAGCTGTTTTCCCTTCTGAGCTCTTATTCCACTAGGGTTACTAGCTACTTTGGGTTGTAATGTGTTGCTGTAGGAAGAAAATGAACCTTAAGCCTTGGCTGGTGCCACCCCACCAGATGAGTTTGATGAGACAATATCCGTCTGGGGAAAAAACCTCTAGTGTTACAAATGGTAACTCAGCCTTGCCATTGTTCTCTTTCTAAAGGAACCTCTCCCAGTTGTGATCTTCTGGCTTGCAAGGTACTGGTATGTGACATAGGTGGGGAAAACCCGTTAAGGGATAGCCCATCTACATTCACCTGTTGCCAAACCCCATCATCCCAGCCAGCCCTGAGTTGTACCGCGAAGTTACCCTGCCACCCCTGCTGGGTACTGGTCTACTGCTTATATGCCTCCCAGTGGAAAAGGGGCAGAAAATAGTCTCCTTGGAGCAAAATAAAGGGGTGGGGGGGAATTAGTACATTTTTTTAAATGTTCTACCTTACCTCCTGTACATTGTTCTTGTCCTTTTTTGGGCTTTCTTTCCCCCCAGTCCTAACTTACTCAGCTCCCTGATTCATCCACCTTTTGTTTTCTTAGCGGTTTCGTCACTGTTTTAATGCTACTTCCATAGAACCATCCATCTCTGAATTCTGTGACATGTGCAGGGTTGGCTCTGGAGAGAGGGCTGATTTGTAATTTTGCAACTTTAATAAGAACTGGGATAACTATCTCTTTTTATAAAAAAATGAAAATAAATAAATTTGTTAGAATTAGAACATTTAGACATGGGAACTTAACAATGAGAGATTTCTTCTGAACCCTAGAAGGCCCTCGAGAATTTCAAACAATGAAATAAATAGTTTTGGGTGCTTCCGTAGTTAATGACATAGACATAATATTACAATCTGGGATATAGATGTAAAATACACCTTTGCAGACAGATGTCTTAACAGTCTAGGAGGTGATCTTTATTTTCATAAAATGTCTCATCAGTAAGCTGGAAAGTAATGAATGACTTTTCCTGTGCCATTGACCAGACATAGGGCTGTGGTTGCAGTATGGATTTGTTATCTAATAAAAGTATCTAATAACAATATCTTATTAAGTATTTTTCTTTTGCTTATCGGCTTTGCTTATAGTCTTATGAGAGTAAGTTATAATTTATACCTTCTAAGGAGATTAGATGATAGAAAGTGTGAATGAAAAAAAGTCACATCAAATTCCTTGAGCCCTTATTTTCATCTGAGCTATTAAAACCCAATTAGACACAAGCCAAATTCTTGTTTATTAGAAGCTTCAGCAGTATTGTAAATGAGTGTTAATATAGTTATGGGAGTCCATTGCTTTCTACTCTACAAAGTCTTTTGCAAAAAGACATTGCATCATTTTAATAACAAGTGTATGTTTCATGAATATACTCATTCACGTTGAGAATACAGCCCCAACCAGTTACAATCCAGTGATACAAATGTTAAGCAAATGAATGCATGAGCCATTAGCCAGCTTCTTTCCTTCTTACATCTTCTTTCTCATTAGTACTCCACCCGAACCCCCGTGCATGGTGAAGCACTATTCATGTCCCCCAGGACTAGGTCAAATAGTATCAAGCCCGGTCCCTCCTCCACAAAACAGAATTAATTGCTTCCTCCTTTATTCTTCTCTCCATCACTAATACCTAGCCCAGAACTTGGCCTGTAGTGAGGGTTAGGTGGACACAGTAAGAGTAACACCAACTGTGAAATGGTAACATTTTTCGGAGATTCTCCACAAAGATGGTGCTTTCAAAAAGGTCTTTCGCCTTTACTAGAAAGACCTAGGCAAGCACACTAAGACAGACTGCTTGTCTAAGACTTGCTGTGGCTATACTGGGACAAGAGGTAACCAGGAAGCATGGCATTTACTTGTGCCTGTCGAAACTTGCATAGCTTGCTGGCACTTGGAGCAGTAGTGCAAGGGACTCCTGGTTGGTGTGCTTGGCCGGGGGCATGGAGATGGGCCTCTTCCATCAGTCACTTGCTTCTACGGCCACTGTTGCCCAACAGCACAGGGCTGGATAACAAATGTGTTTTGGTGATATTTTCAAAGGGAAAAAAAGAATGCTATTAGAATCCAAGGTGTTGATTCTCTTTCATAGAAAGCGTCCCCTCATTTCATCAGAAACCCTTAGAATTTCAAAACCTTTTAAATTAGAAGTGTTGGAGATCCCTTTTTACTTGAGTTGACAGATGAGTTTTTCCCTTCTGCCCCTCCCCATTATGTTCTTCATCTGAGGAAACTCGCTGCTCATTTACCTTTTGCATCCTCAGACTAACTGCAAGCCTAATACATCTCCCCAGCTGACATTTGGAGGACATCATTTTTCATTTTCAAATCAAGCTGACTGCAAGAAAGAAGAGCAGACCAAGCAGCAGTGCTGACCTTCTCTGTTCTGTGAAGCGTCTCCTGCAAGGAAAGAGGTGGTAGAATCTGGCTCCATTTCCCACCTCCGTGTCACATGTAAACAATATCCTGCGGTACTTAGGCCTCATTTAACTGTGTTGCTTTAGAAGAAACTGCAAAGTGAGGTGTTTTTCAGCGCTCATGCTTAACATTCCAGAAATAGTAGGGTCCACTTCAGAGATGGTACCCACGCCACCAAGTCTGTGACTGTTGGTGTACTTGTGATGGTCACTGGGCTTTGCATTGACACATTCTTTCAAATCACATGGCAAGTGCACCCTTCATGGAAAATGAATCTGGTACTCTGAGGGCAGGCTTGTCATTGTAGAAGGCCTTTACACTTACCAGCTGTGTAAGTGTGTTTTCCAGGACAGCTGTGGTAGCTTTGAGCCTGGGATGACATGTTTGCTGAACTAGGAGCAGTGAAGTGATACTTGCAAGGTAAGCTGTTATGTTGTTGATAGAGCACTAAGCTGGGAGTCAGGCAACCTGGGCTCTGCTCCCCAGCTGACTAACTCCTTGGCCTTGTGAAACATCCTTGGTCTCTCTGGCCTCAGCTTTCAAATTTTAATGGATGGCATATATTAGATAATCTCTATAGTCCTTTCCAATCCTAAATTTGATCAGGTGACATAGAACAGTAAATATCAGGTCAGGAAGCAGAAGTTTCCAGTCCAGGCTCTGCTGCTCACTAACTGTGACTTGGGATAAGCCACTTAGCCACCCAGCCTCAGGTCTCCATCTCTGGAGAGACCAGTGTCTTCTCTACCTGCCTCACCTGGTAATTGTGCCGATCAGGTAAGGAAACATCTTTCTCACTCAGCACTTACCGAGCAACTGCTCTGGAGAACCAGGTTAACGGATGGTGAAGATATCGAAGTTATTAGATTATCTGTTACTACTACTATTAGCTACAATTTGGTGAGCTCTCCCTGGCACTTAGGTACAATATCCCATTTAGTCTACATTTTGTGCATGAGAAAACTGAAGTTCAAGAAGGTTGGGTTGCTTCCTCAGGATCATGTAGCTAGGCAGCTGAAGTCAAGGTTTATACCAGGGTTCTGTTCTTCATTTTAAAAGTTAAAAACATCTCACCTTCTGCCAAGGAGCTTGTGCTACTATTGTTATTGCATTCCTGGGCCACAGTGCCAGAATCCCATGACCTGGAAGCTGTGTGCATGTTGGGGGAGGTGGGGAGGAGACTGGCTGGGCTGGAGCTGTAGGAGGGGTTCTCAGCAGACACTGCCTGAAGCTGCACAGTCCGTGAAAAGACCTGAGGGACGGCCCAAATCCACAAGCCAGAGGAAGTCCAAGTGCATTGGCCAGACTGAGGGACCAAATGCAGCAGGCATTAAGGTGGTAGGTGGAGGAGTTGAGATGGGGGAGGGAAGTTGTGGAACAGGGCCACAAAAATGAGAACGAGCCCTGTGGATCCTAGGGAGGGAGTGCTTTGGGCCAGTTGCCAAGACTGGGTATTCACTGAGGCTAGTTTTGAAATCCTGCTCATGGCTGGGTGGGTGAAGAGGCCAGCTCCATCTAATAGTCAGGCAGAGGGCCAAACAAGCCCCCAGTTTCTTCACCTGTAGAAGAAAGGCAGTGGGCTACATGAGCTCTGTGGGCACCCCCGTCAGACATCCCCTGAGTCAGCAGGTCTGCAGAGTCTCACTCCTCCAGGGCTCTGAGCAGCAAACAAGCACGCTTGCTTGGGCATTGTTCTCCCTTAGATTGTGGCCCTGAGTCTCTGAGTTGCTGGGATTCTGTTTGGATTATGTCAGGGGCTGCACTGGCAGGACCCAGGCCCCCCGCAAAGCAAGCAGCTCAGCTTCCTTCCTGCTCTCTTTGCAAACTCTTGCATCAGGGGAAGTGGTCTTTCCAGCCTTTGGAAGGTTGTCCAGCCACACTAGTTTCCAGAGATGTGTCCCAGCTTTTTGTGGCTCTGCTTTGCTCCCCCAGGCCTGCTGCTTCTCTGAAACCTACTGGTCCTTCCTTCCACCTACACTCACTCTAGGGACCGCCCAGTCTTGTTACTTTGAGTAACAAGAACAGTCTGCTTACTCAAACTTCAGGTGTTAGAAAGGGGTGTTCATCCTAGTATGTACTTGTGTACCTGGAATAGTGGGCCCAGTGGCAGAAGCCGGCCAGGAGGTGGGCAGCGGGAACTGAACTCTGATACTGGATATGGCCGCTGGGCCAGCACACATGCTTGGGGACGTGGCCCTGTTATACACTGAGGCAGGCAAATAGGTGAAGGAGAATGGTTTCCAGGCAGGCCTAGGTGCCTCAAAGACTTTCTGGAAAATGGTCAACACTGGGGCCTAGGGTAACTAACTCAATAATAACAATGGCCAAAGCAGACACTTCTGTGGACACTGTGCTGAGCACTTAACCTAGATTCACTCTCTAATCTTCCTAGCAATCCTGTGAGGTAGCCAATGCTGTTTCCCCACTTTATATATGAGGAAACCAAGAGATAGGGAGGTTAAGCAACCTGCTCAAGATCACACAACTCAGGGGTAGATATGTGGGTATTGCTTGGATCTTTAGCCAATTGGGCATTTATCATGTGGAAGACCTCTCCTTAATGGCCAAGGCACCAGTTCCAGAGGGAATGATGGACAAAAACATGGTGGGGCAGAGGGGCTCTATCTACCCAGCAGGCCTGCAACTGACACCCATCCTGTGAGACAAGGAAGATAGTGTCTCATCCAGGCCAGGGCTCCAGTTATAAAGGGGGTGGAAGTAGTAGGCAGAACAACATGGATTTACGGGTAGGAATCAAGGCAGAAGGCCAGCCGTTATGACTGGGCTAGTGTAAGAAGTAGGCTTGGGAAGAGTTCTGGTCTGGGGGCATCCAGCTGCCCAGGCAGCCATTTGGAGACCAGGCACTAACCACATGCCTCTGCCTCAGTTGGTCTGGGGACTGGGTTGGGCCTGAACCTCGATGTAGAAGGCCCAGTGGGTCCAGCTCTAGGAATCTGAGTATGTTGGGGGAATTGAGTTGGGGGCTAATGGAACCGAACCAGGAATGACACCCAGCTAGAGTTTTAATTGGAGTAGCATTGAATTACCCATTAATTTCAGGGTCATTGACACCTTTAAAATATTGTCTTCCCGTGTTCATTTATTTATTGCCTTAAGAAATGTTTAAGTCACTTACTACTTTTTATCAGCCAAGGTAGGACAAAGGAGTTTAATGTTAGCATATTTTGAGTTTAGGGCAAACTCAATTTTTTTTTTTTGGAAGCATTGGCCCCAGCTGTGGTGGAAAGGGAAATGAACTTGGAGCCAGGGTATCTGCGCTCCATATGTTAGTAGGAGCTGTGATGTCTGAACATTCTTATTGGGATAGCTGAAATTCTTAGTAGAAATTCCAGGAAGACTAGAAGACATCTGGGAAATACATGTGGATTGAAGTGGAGAGAAATGCTTAATTTTCTGGGAAAAATCTCCAGGATCCAGAATCAGCTTGTTTTTTAAAAAAATGTTTTCTCCCAAGTGACATGTTAATCAAGTAATATATGTGAAAGTCTCTGTAAACCACAGGGCGGAGCCTCAGCTCAAGGCCTTGTTCACATCTTCATTGTTGCAGATTAGCAGCTCACAGGAGATGGAAACGTTGTCTCTTCTGTCCTGGCACCTTCTCTCTGCAGCCTGAAGAATCGTTTGGAGCAGATGCTTAGTTTTCTGCTGTGCTTACATGTTTCCTGTGCAGCCATCAGGCACGGCCACTGCTGCCTGCAGGCAGGGCTCTGATAAGTGCAGGAAGAGAAGGGCAGAGCCCTTGCCCCTAGCTCAGGAAGACCTTGAGATCCAGTAAGTATAGTGGATTAGAGCCCCAGCCTGGGCTTTGGGCAGCCTGAGTTCAAATCCTGGCTCTGTGACCTCAAGTACGTTACTTAACGTCTCTGGGAAACATCCACAAAATGGGGAAGTTAATATTAGTATCTGCCTCATACATGGATGTGAGGGTCACCCGACTGCCTGTAAAGCACTCAGCCGTGCGCCACGCCCACAATCAGCATTTGATAAATATCAGCTGCCACCATCCTACTTTCCCCTCTGCTTCCTTCTTGTCTGTATCTTTCCCCTTTTTTCTCTCTCTGTTTTTCATCCTTCCTCCATCTTCAGAGGGCTTTCTAGAGCCTCAGGCTAGTGGCTTGGCAGACTCAGGACCAGGCCAACCTGGCTGGCTGTCAGTGGCCCAATTTGAGAACTAGATCTGAGTCCTTGAACCCTTGCATTCAGAGCATGAGCCCTCTGGGCTCATATGACTGGGCCCAGCCCCGTGTTCTCAGATCTCCCTGATGCCAATCACTAGCTAGCCCTATATACTTGTTGGATATGCCTTCTCTTTTTGGTAATAGCAGCTCACACAGCACAGATCCTCCTTGGGGGTGGGGTCTTTAGGTCCTCAGCTGCCACCCTACACGAGGACTTCACACAGTAACCTCTAATGAACCTAGTGCTTACTTCAGTGAACCTTTCCAACAGCCCTGTGAGTTTGCATAGCTCATTTATTCATTCAGCAAACACTCACTGGTCCCCTGCTCTATGCCCCTGGGGTCACAGTGGAAAGAGAATGGGGAGTCTCAGGAGAGTCATTCAGGCAGTATGACAGAGCTCCTGAGTCTCACAAACCTGCACTGGAACTCTGGCTGTGCCACTCATAGCTGTATGTCCCCCTGTACCTCAGTTTCTTTGTATGTAAAATGGGCCTGTGAACAGTCCCTATCTCACAGGGCTTCCTCATTTCCTCATGCACTCCCATATACTTTGTACATTCCTTTTATTGTAGTTCATATCACAACATGTTATAATTAGATCTGCCTTCAAGCTGTGGTCTGAGCTTCAGTGAACCACTTGTTTGTGTGTGTATCTCTCGTGCCTCCCACAGGGCCTGGCCCAGAATATACATTCAGTAAGTCGTTGATGAAATGTTAATACTGTGTTGTAATTATTTTGCAGGCCCGTTTTCCTCATGAAGCTGTGAGCTTCTGGAGGGCACATATTTTGTCTCGGTACTTGCAGAATGTGTGGGGTCTGGGAGTAGGGACTCAGAGAATGCTGGTTACATGGGTTGGCTGACTGAGGGAAGGCATGAATGAGGGCCAGACGGAGGCTCATGACTAAGACACTTTCGTACAGGCTTGCTGCTATTAGTGAAGTCATCGTCAGCTTGAAATTCGTTGTGATATATAGTAAGAAGGTGGGGTAAGATATAGGTTCACTTTCTAAGGCCTGACTCCCCTCAGGCCTCTAAACACTGCTAACCATCCTTTAATACTGTTAACCACTCTTTTCTTGAATCGCTCTCCTTTAGCCTCCTGAGACCAAACTATGTGGGGCTTCCTCATGCTTTTCTGACCCTTCCTTGTTCCTTGCTTTGTTTTGGTGGTATTGAGTCTGCTTTTTCCTCTTGCTTCCTCACCACAACTCTTCCACCTCCAGTTCCAACACTACCCTGTGATGTAAATATTCTCTAAGGTTTGGACCTGGCCCTAACCTCTCCTTTCCCAGTGAAAATTAATCTAATCCCAAGGCTGGACTCTTTAGAGGCAATGGTATGAACAGCTTCTCAATCTCCCCCTAGCTCTGGCATTTCTTCTGAGCTGCAAGTCTAAATCTTCCAGCTCCTGCTGCAAATCTATACCTGGTTCTCTGGCTGTCTTTCCAAACTTCATGTCTAAACATTCTCATCCTGTTTTCTCCAAACTGACCCTTCCCTCCATTTCTATTTCACATTAGCGGTAGTACCTTTCAATTATTTTTTACTCATAAAGAATATGTATGTTTTAACTATTATATCATTATCTCATCTAACAAAATTAACAGTAATTAATTTATTATTAATTTCATTTAATGCCCAGTCATACTCAGATTTCCCTCATTTTCTCAAAGATGTCATTTAATAGTTGATTTGTTTGAATTAGAATCCAAACAGGGCCCACACATGGCATCTGGCTATATCTCCCAGGTCTTTTATTGGTTTTATTGATTTTGATCCATCATAGTCATTATTCATTTTGTTGCTAAAATTGTTGTGGGAGATACCAGGTCACCTGCCCTGAAGAATGTCTCCCATTCTCAGTTTGTCTGATTATTTTCTGTGTTGTTGTTGAACCTCTTTGTCTATCCCCTGTATTTCCTGTGAACTAGAAGTTATATCTAGAGGCTTTGATTAGGTTCAAGTCAAAATTTGAGGGATAAGAATGCTTCACTCACAAAGGTATAAAACTAGAAATAAATTGTGCAAAGACAACAGAAAGACCCACAAACACATGGAGGCTTAACAATATGCTCCTAAATAATCAATGGATCAACGACCAAATTAAAACAGAAATCAAACAATATATGGAGAATAATAACAACAACACAAAGCTGCAACTTCTGTGGGACGCAGCAAAGGCAGTTCTGAGAGGAAAGTATAGAGCAATCCAGGCCTATTTAAAGAAGGAAGAACAATCCCAAATGAATAGTCTAAAGTCACAATTATTGAAATTGGGAAAAGAAGAACAAATGAGGCCCAAAGTCACCAGAAGGAAGGACATAATAAAGATTAGAGAAGAAATAAATAAAACTGAGAAGAATAAAACAATAGAAAAAATCAATGAAACCAAGAGCTGGTTCTTTGAAAAAATAAACAAAATAGATAAACCTCTAGCCAGACTTATTAAGAGAAAAAGAGAATCTACACACATAAACAGAATCAGAAATGAGAAAGGAAAAATAACGACAGACCCCACAGAAATGCAAAGAATTATTAGAGAATACTATGAAAATCTATATGCTAACAAGCTGGAAAACCTAGAAGAAATGGAAAACTTCTTAGAAAAATACAACCTTCCAAGACTGACCAAGCAAGGAACAGAAAACCTAAACAGACTAATTACCAGCAATGAAATTGAATTGGTAATCATAAAACTACCCAAGAACAAAACCCCTGGGCCAGATGGATTCACCTCTGAGTTTTATCGGACATATAGAGAAGAAATAATGCCTATTCTCCTTAAAATTTTCCAAAAAATAGAAGACGAGGGAATACTTCCAAACTCATTCTCTGAAGCCAGCATCACTCTAATACCAAAACCAGGCAAAGACCCCACCAAAAAAGAATATTACAGACAAATATCCCTGATGAACATAGATGCAAAAATACTCAACAAAATATTAGCAAAACGAATTCAAAAATACATCAAGAGTATCATACACCATGATCAAGTGGGATTCATCTCAGGGATGCAGGGATGGTACAACATTCGAAAATCCATCAACATCATCCTCCACATCAACAAAAAGAAGAACAAAAACCAAATGATCATCTCCATAGATGCTGAAAAAGCATTTGGAAAAATTCAACATCCATTCATGATAAAAACTCTCAACAAAATGGGTATAGAGGGCAAGTACCTCAACATCATAAAGGCTATATATGACAAACCCACGGCTAACATCATACTTAAGAGCGAGAAACTGAAAGCTTTTCATTTAAGATAGGGAACAAGACAGGGATGCCCACTCTCTCCACTGTTATTCAACATAGTACTAGAGGTCCTAGCCACGGCAACCAGACAAAACAAAGACGTACAAGGCATCCAGATTGGTAAAGAAGAAGTCAAATTGTCACTATTTGCAGATAACATGATATTGTACATAAAAAAACCCTAAAGACTCCACCTCAAAACTACTAGAACTAATATCTGAATTCAGCAAAGTTGCAGGATACAAAATTAACACACAGAAATCTGTTGCTTTCCTATACACTAACGATGAACTAACAGAAAGAGAAATCAGAAAAACAATTCCATTCACAACTGCATCGAAAAAAATAAAATACCTAGGAATAAACCTAACGAAGGAAATGTAAGACCTGTACTCTGAAAACTACAAGACACTCCTAAGAGAAATTAAAGAGGACACTAACAAATGGAAATGCATCCCATGCTCTTGGCTAGGAAGAATAAATATTGTCAAAATGGCTATACTACCTAAAGCAATCTACAGATTCAATGCAATCCTTATCAAACTACCAACAGCTTTCTTCAATGAACTGGAACAAATAATTCTAAAATTCATATGGAACCAGAAAAGACCCCAAATAGCCAAAGCAATCCTGAGAAGGAGGAATAAAACAGGGGGAATTATGCTCCCTGACTTCAAGCTCTACTACAAAGCCACAGTAATCAAGACAATTTGGTATTGGCACAAAAACAGACCCACAGACCATTGGAACAGAATAGAAAATCCAAACATTAACCCAAACATATACAGTGAATTAATATTTGATAAAGGAGCCTTGGATATACAATGGGGAGATGACAGCCTCTTCAGCAGCTGGTGTTGACAAAACTGTAGAGCTACATGTAAGAGAATGAAACTGGACTACTGTCTAACCCCATACACAAAAGTAAACCCAAAATGGATCAAAGACCTGAATGTAAGTCATGAAACCATAAAACTCTTAGAAAAAATCATAGGCAAAAATCTCTTGGACATAAACATGAGTGACTTCTTCATGAACATATCTCCCCAGGCAAGGGAAACAAAAGCAAAAATGAACAAGCGGGACTACATCAAGCTGAAAAGCTTCTATACAGCAAAGGACACCATCAGTAGAACAAAAAGACATCCTACAGTATAGGAGAATATATTCATAAATGACATATCTGATAAGGGGTTGACATTCAAAATATATAAAGAACTCATGCATCTCAACAAACGAAAAGCAAATAATGCAATTAAAAAATGGGCAGAGGACATGAATAGACACTTCTCCAAGGAAGAAATTCGGATGGCCAACAGGCACATGAAAAGATGCCCCACATCGCTAATCATCAGAGAAATGCAAATTAAAACCACAGTGAGATATCACCTCACACCAGTGAGAATGGCCAACATCCAAAACACAAACATCAACAAATATTGGCAAGGATGTGGAGGAAGGGGAACCCTTCTACACTGCTGGTGGGAATGCAAATTAGTTCAACCATTGTGGAAAGCAGTATGGAGGTTCCTCAAAAAACTCAAAATAGAAATACCATTTGACCCAGGAATCCCACTCCTAGGAATTTACCCCAAGAATGCAGCAGCCCAGTTTGAAAAGAACATATGCACCCCTATGTTTATCGCAGCACTATTTACAATAGCCAAGAAATGGAAGCAACCTAAGTGTCCATCAGTAGATGAATGGATAAAGAAGATGTGTTACATATACACAATGGAATATTATTCAGCCATAAGAAGAAAACAAATCCTGCCATTGGCAACAACATGGATGAAACTAGAGGGTATTATGCTCAGTGAAATAAGCCAGGCAGAAAAAGACAAGTATCAAATGATTTCACTCATATGTGCAGTATAATAACAAAGCAAAAACTGAAGGAACAAAACAGCAGCAGACTCACAGAACCCAAGAATGGACTAACAGTTACCAAAGGAAAAGGTAGTGGGGAGGATGGGTGGGAAGGGAGGGACAAGGGGGACGAAGGGGCATTACGATTAGCAGATGTAATGTTGGGGGGGCACGGGGAGGGCTTTACAACTCAGAGAAGACAAATAGTGATTCTATAGCATCTCACTACGCTGATGGACAGTGACTGTAATGGGGTTGGTAGGGGGGACCTGATGAAGGGGGTACTTTAATAACCATAATATTGCACATGTAATTGTAGATTAACGATACAAAAGAAAAAAAGAAAAAGAATGCTTCACAGCCAGTGCTGTGTACTTTCTATCTCATCACCTCATGAGGCAAATGACATCTGGTTGCCTCACTTTTAGTGATACTAAGTAAGACAGATCAGTGGGTTCAGATGGTATCACTTGGAGCCCTCCATTATAAAGGTCCCCACCAGCCTAGTGGTTTTAACAACCATTGATAATTACTATTTAGGTCCATTTTTTATTAAGAGATGAAAAATGGCATTTTCTAATTCTGTTATTTCTTGTATTCATTACTGGTATTTTTCTATAAAGAATTTTATTCACCAACCATTTAGTTACCTTGAATTACAGTGTTTAGGAAAAAAAAAAGGCAGGATAAATGTTTGATACCTTCCCTTGAAAAACATCAATTTTCAGAATGAGTTGGTATCCTAGCAACGTCCAATGTTGACCAATCAAGTCTTTTAAGTATTGTTATGAACTCATGGATTTTTAAATACTTAATGTGTTTTGATCCATTGTAGTCATTATTTATTTTGTTGCTAAAATTGTTTCATCTTAAGCCAGTGGGGATCCTTTCAAGCTGGCTTTTATTTCCTTTTGTCATGACTGACTTCTTGATTTTTGGTTTGATAAGAGGTTTCAGGTTCATCCTGTAGAATTACAAACCCAAACCTGGAGTCAACCATTTCTCCAAGGAGCTCTAGTTCTTCTTGATGGGAAATGGTATTTCGAGAGCACAGTCTGAGGGCTGGGTTTCCTGTTACTAGGTTGTCAGGTCTTTGCTTTGTAGTGAAAGAGCTAGAAAAGGCATATATTTTTAAAAAAGAAACATGATGAGTTCCTACTGATATTTCAGAGTTGAATTTATGAGTATAGGACTTACTTAGTATCTTTGGTTTTGTAATTGTGTCTCTTTTCTCTCAATTTGAAAGTCTTGGCTCTTAATAACATTACATAATAACTTGCATTACCTGATAGTATGTCTGTAACAATTCCATAGGAACAATTCCAATGTTCCTTCTAAGATTACTGAATTCAGTTCAAGATTTCTTTGTTCTTCCTTTTGCCCTTAGGATAAGTCCTGCTAGAGAGATAGTCAAAGTATTATGTTTTAAAGTCACTTGAAGTAATTTGTTTTTCCTGCATGGTTATGTTACCAACTTAATACACGGTTTGACTCATTTGCTTCATTTTTTTCCCCCTCTGTTTTAGGAATTGTTTTATTTCCCTTTCTTACATTTCATTTATGTACAACATTTACATAGTTTCAAAGTCAAAACCATATAGCAGGAGCTATCCTAAAAGTCTTGCTTCCATCCTGCCCCCATTCTTTATCCTCCCTCCTTCTATAGTAATCATGTTTGATTAGGTTTGGATTTATGCATCCATGCATCCATTATGTGTTTGACTATTTATTAAACAAATGAGAATAAGTAATTGTATTCCACCCCATTTCTTACACAAATGCAGCAAGCACTGTAAAAACTGCTCTGCTCCCTTTTTTCACTTAACGTGTCCTAGAGATCATCGGTCAGTGTACGGAGATATTCCTTGTTCTTTTTTTATAACTGTATGTATTCCATCCCAAAGAGGAACTGTAGTGTGTTCAGCCAGTCAGTCCCTATTGACAGATATTCTGGCCTTTGCTATTACAAAGAACACCACTGTAAGTAGCAGTGGCGTCTGTCCCAGGGTTCTCCTGGCTCCAGGCCTCAGTGGAATGCTCAGCTCTGTCTCTGTTTCCTTTTGTACCTGATCACTTCTAAACCCTGGTGCTCCTTCCTTTGTCCTCTTCTGTTTCTGCTTTTCTACCTCTGCTGCTCTCACCCAATTTTTAGACTCTGGTTGTCTTTGCCTGGACTATAGTAATAGCAGTGGAATCCCTATTTATTTTTCTCCCCAGTCTAGTCTATGCTGCAGACCATGGCCAGACTCATTTCCTGAAATACTTCTTTCACCATGATCTCTTCTCACCCCACTCAAAAATCTTTGATAATGGCATAAAATCCAAATTTCTTAGTTTGGCATTTGAGGGCCTCCATGAACTGACTCAAATTTCCTTTCCTCATAGTCATTCCTTCTGCTTTGGATTATAGTTACATTGGTCTGCATATGTGATTTCCCAAGCATCATGTTAATTATTACCCTTATACCTTATCTGTTCTTCAAAGCTCCACTCAAATTCCAGATCTCTGGGAACTCTACTGGAAACCTCAGCCCAGGCTTTCTCTCCCTTGAGCTCCTACTCTTTGTGATGTCCATTTGAAACTGAGCAGACTTAGTCCTTTGCCACATGGGAAGATCTCTTTGAGTACACCTGGTCACTACTGTGAGAGCTAAGAAATCCATTGGCATGTTCATGGAGCATTAACTGAACATCAGAACGCATCCAAAGGTGAGGGAAGCACAACTTTGGACTGGTTGGGCTGTTTTCTGATGGTGACTAAAAAGGATGTGGGATTCCATCTGCTTGGAGGCACAGCTAGGAATATGTTCCAGGCAGGCAGTACTTGACTGAGACATATCTTAGTTGCCTGTGTGCCCCCTCCACAGTAGATTTAATTCCAGTTCAAGGAAAACAAATTGGACTTTCGTCTGGGGGAAGGGGTTTGTCCAATGGTATTGAGTCAAAAGATCCCAAATCCTGGGAGAACACTGCTTTTTCCACCTTCCCTCATCAGAATAAAACCCCTTTATTTCCAAAAGGATTTGCAGAAGCTTACTAGTTTAAGCATAATGCAAAGCAAGGCATAGACCAGAATTGTCTATTTCAAAAAGAAAGAGTAGATATTACCAGATACACTGGATAAGTAGTATGCTACAGTTGTTGAGCACTGACTTTGATTCTGAATTTTTTGCCAATCAAGGGTAAGAGTTACAATGGTATATGTTATCTGAGAACCAGAAGGCAGATGTCGTCCTCTTTAAAGATCAGGTTCTCACTGACATGAAACTCAAATAGGAATTTATGATAGGAACCTTGTGTAAGTAGATTAGGTAACATAATGACCCATGTCTTTAATTTTTACAAATTAAACATAGAATATAACACAGAAATACCAATCAAATCAATGCTGTTTATATTAATTGAATTAGGGTTTTGTTTTTGTTATTAGTTGTTTGGAAAATTGATTCAACTTGCATATACTGCTGGCTAAAGGGTAAACTGACGCAACTACTTTGGGAAACTCTCTGGAAGTATCTACTAAAGCCCAAAAAACACCTCTCCTATGATCCAGCAATTCCACTATGTATTCGCTAAAGGACATACTCAAGAATATCCATTAAAGCATTATTTAGTGCCAGTCAAATACTGGAAAGAACCCAAGCATCCCATGAATGGTGAACGTATAAATAAATTGTGGTGCATGTATATGATGGAATAATGAACACATTAGAGCTACACACAAGAACATGGAAGACTATTATACTGATTGAAAAAAGTCAGATCCCATAGATTACATGATGTCTGATTCAATTTCTATAGACTTTTAAAAGAGACTAAACTACAGTAATAGAAATCAGGATGGTAGCTAACTTTCGGGAGGGAGGAGAGGAAGATGATGGGGACCTGATGCGGCTTCTAGAGCCTCATAATGTTCTATTTGGGGGCCTAAGTGGTGGTGACTTGGGTGTGTTCCCTTTCTGCTAATTCATTGAGCTGTACAGGTATGAACTTAAACGTGTCTACATGTGCGTTATACTTCAGCAAAAGTTTAAATATTAATACGTGCCCATGGTAAGATTTCAAACAATATAGAAGAGTATATAATGAAAAGGGAGTCACCCTCCTACTCAAAACTCCCATTTCCTCTCATCAGAGTCTATCACAATTGCCAGTTTCTTGTGTACTCTTCTAGAAATACCCCGTAATAAAAACACTGTGGTGTCTATGTATCTTTAGGTATATGTCTATTCTTTTTGTCGTTTACAAAAAGGGAGGAACACTGCATACATCATTCTGCAACATCCTTTTTTCATGTAGCACTATGTCTTGGACATCTTTCCCTATCAGTGCACGGACAATATCTCTTTTTCTTTGTAACGGCTCCATAAAGTATTCCATGTTTAACCAATCATCTGTTAGTGGACATTTAGGATTCTTCCAGCTTTTAAAATATTACAGCAATACATTAAATACTAAATTTCTTTGTATACATGTCCTTGCACACATGTATGGGATACAGTGGACTTTGGCATTTTTCTGTTAGATTATTGAACTAGCACATGAGGTGAAAACCCCATAGAATCAATACTACCCTTAAAAGTCCCTTCAGAAAGCTGACATATCATGTCTTCATCATTCCAGCAGAACCTCTTTGGCTATTTGTCCCCCAGTATTGAAGTAGATTGCTGACCCTTTGGCTCAGCGCTTGATGAAGAGACAAGCTTATAGGTATGAGCCATGTTGAATAACATATATGCATCTTTAAACACCACGATCACAATGAGATGTTCACTCTGTGAGAGGCGCATGGGGACTGAGACTGAGGGAGCAACGGAATCCCAGCTTCCACCTGAATTCTCTCCAGGGCACAGCAGCACCCTTGAGCAGAACAGTAGGCACAAGCTGCTCCACCATTTCAGTTGTCTTCTGTCTCTCTCAACTCTCTTTCTGCACCTGTCTCTGTCTCCCTCTCTCCTTTCTCCCCTACCGTTTTTTATGCTGAGTGCATGTGTTTCAACATGTATAACTCAGTTTGTATATGATGTGATTCCACTATATATCCATAGGATCAATTCCAAGAAGTGGGATTTTGGCATATGTATGTATCTCATACATATATATATATATATATGATTATGTGTGTGTGTGTTTTATACAGATATATCTTTTTATTATGGAAAGTTTCAAACATATACAAAAACAGAATTTATATAAGGAGACCCCTCTGCCCATCAGCCCAGCCTCAGAAATGATCAAGCCATGGCCCCTCTTCTTCCATCTGTACCACATCCACCTCCCCTCTTTCTGTAATATCTTGAAGCAAATTGCAAGCATCATGTTTAATCTTTGCTAGATTTAATCTTAAATAGTTAAGTATATCTCTCTAAAGGATTAGGACTCTTAAAAATTATAACCACAATGCAATCATCACACTTCAAAATGAACAAAACTTCATTAAAATCAACAAATATCCAGTCAATGTTCCAGTTTCCAATTATCTTACAATTAAGATTACATGGATTCTTACTTGTTTGAATACAGTTCTAAATGCAGGCTAGATACTATAACTGATTGATAAATCCTTTTAGTCTCTTTCAATCTGTAGGTTCCTGCTTTGATCTTTTTCCTTTTTGCAATTTATTTTTTTAAGAAAATGGATTGTTTTTCCTGTTGCATTTTCCACACTCTGGATTTTGCTGGTTGCATTCCTGTTGTTAAGTGTAGTATTTATGTAGTCTCAGTATCCTCAGACTTCTGTGTTTTCTCTAAATTAGTAGTTGAATTTACATGTTTAATCAGGTTTAGGTTTAAGGATTTTTTTTGTTTTGTTCTGTATTTGGTGAGACAACTTCATACATGGTTTTGTGCTCTCCATTAAGAGACACATACCATCTGGTTGTTAGTTTTTATGTTAGCAGCCATTGATGATCAAGTCTAGATTCACTCATTCATTAAGGGTTGCAAAAAAGATAATGTTCTTTTATTATTCCTTCTTAATTTTTAGCTGGCATACATCTGTACACCTAATACTTCTTTATCCAGGGACAAATTTGTATAAAAAGGCAAGATAAATGCTCATTCCAAATAATGAGCTAGTTTGCTAGCATCCACTAATAAAGTCAGTGAGTGATTATTCCTTCAAGTATAATGATGAATTCATGGATTTAACCATATTTGATGTCTTTTAATCCATTGTTCTTATTCATACTGAGACTTGCACTGGCCAGTAGGAGACTCTTTAAGTTGGTTCCTTGAGTCCTTTTTACATGACTCTAGCAGTCTTTGAAGTCTTCCTTGCTAGGTATTATGAGGAAGTCCAGGACAATCATGTACATTTCCTGTTCCACATATGAAGAACCGTATTTTTAGACACTAACATAGTATAGTGAAAAGAGCCCAGTCTTTGGAATTGAATCCTGGCCTTACCTCACCTTGCCTGTATGGCTGTGGACAAACTACTTACTATCTACCCACTTTAAGTTTCTGCATTTTTAAAATTAACTAATGGCACCTATCTTCCATGGTTCTTAGGAGAATTAAAGTTTTATACACACACACACACACACACACACACAGACACACACACACACACACCTGTATGTATATTCAAGTTCCCAACCCATTTCCTATTCTTTTCTTACCAAGTGACAACACCACGTCTTCTGTGATTGCTTGGGCTTCTGTGTTTAGTGTGGAGTATTCTGTTTCACACTTGGTAGATACTCAACACTCACTACAAATTGGCTTGGAGGAGAGATGCCATCAAATAGATGATGCCAACACAAGTCAAGCTCTGTGAAAGTAGGTATTGCCTCAATGAAGTTTAAAATCATGCTTCCTTTCTTTTTCTGAGCGCCCATTCGTGAATAGTCATAACTATTTATGACTCCTCCTCACTGTCTCTGGCCCACTCCCTAGAATTTGAGGTGTGATGGCTATGCCAACTTTCACGTGTGTTAAAGAAAGAAAGAAGTGTGGATAATTCCAAAGGATAATCCAAATCTGTGTCACTCCAGAGTCACTCATTTCAGTTTGAAAGACATTATTTGATATGTGTGCAGCAGATTTCCCTTAAATTAGCTTTACCTGCACTACTATTAAAATGGCTTTTCATTCTTCAGGGTCACAGCAGCTAGAGTGGGTAATAAATCCCAAATGTACTGAACAAGCCATAGAAGCCAACTTGGGATGAGGTGTTTAACCCTGCGTATTCTGCCCTGATACTCACATGCTGTGTGGTTCTGTCCTCACCTTCGGATCAGAATGAGGAAACTGTCAGGCCACCTCAGCAGTCCCGCTCTGGCAGCCAAGGCAGCAGCAGCTGCCGCCGAGAGCACAGCCTTCTGACAGTTCACTAGCAGGTACTGGCTCCAGGTAGAAATGGTGCTGAGGAAAGGAGCCTCCTCGGTTGAGCAGTATCCTGCCATGGCCTTCAGCTCAGCATCTATTCTAGGGTGAACTAGGATTTTGAGAGAGTTCGCTGGAGAATTCTCTTCCCTGGTAGCTGCTTCCCTGAAAGTACCCAGTGAGCAGGCCATCACGTGGCACTCTTCTTTCCGAGGGCGCTGGCTTTCAACTGGGGAAAGCTGTTTGACTGCCTTCCCAGGGGGCCTATCCTCCAAGCTGCTTGTCCCAG
The DNA here is from genome assembly GCA_029783875.1 of Phataginus tricuspis. Classification (NCBI taxonomy): domain Eukaryota; kingdom Metazoa; phylum Chordata; class Mammalia; order Pholidota; family Manidae; genus Phataginus; species Phataginus tricuspis. Next base: position 125,819,928 of record JAQQAC010016209.1, on the reverse strand, counting down.
TGCAGTGGGAGCAGCTGGCTGAGATGGCCAGAAAGCCCACTTGTGTTTCCTGATAGCTAAGCTCTCGGGCTATATTCTCCTGTCCTGGGCTGGCTACCGAGGATCTCTTTTCCCATAAGCCACAGGGGTAGAATTTTACTAACATAAGGACATCCTCTGTGCCAGAGCTTTAAAGGGCTCTTTCCATGCATTCTGACCTTGAATCCTCACATGCAGTCTGTCAGAGTGGTATTAGATCCACATTCCATAGGTGAGGAATGGAAGGTCTGAGAGACCCAGTGACATGCCACAGGTACTTGTGTCCCCCTGCTTTGCCCTTCCACTTCCTGGCTGATACCTGCTTCATTTTAGGGACTTCACTGCCAATCAGCCCTTAATGGGAAGGCAGGGGAGAGGGGAAGGTAACCAAGATTCTGGAAGCATCATACAATTTTCTTCTCATTTAATCCTTGTCCCATCTCTTCTGGCTGGATCTGAAGTCTCCTAGCCCTGAAGTTAAAATTCTAGACCCATAATTTGACAAGAGCAAGTGTATTTAGGGTCTGGTCAACAAGGCCAACTATTGGAAGTGGGTCTGCCCAGCCATTGGAACTATCTTATATTCTTCATTGACATGGCTTTCAGTCCTCACTGGCTCTTTCCCTGACCTTTTGGGATTTATTCCAGTGACCTCCCAGGAGCAGTGAGGTGCTGGAGCCCTGGGACTCATAGGTACAGCATGGCTGGGCTGCTAGCTGAGCCCTGGCCAGACTGCACCTGCAGTCCCCATTGCTCTAACCAGCTAAGCCACAGTATGTCAGGACTGATGATGGAGCAAAATAGTATGTCTCCTGTAAGGCTGAAGTCAAATACAGAAGGAAATGAAATTTGGGTATGAAATATTTTACCTGAGAAGTAACAAGCTAATCAAACCCTTAGAAGCCTTATGTCAATGTCACGTAACTGTCAGGAATAAAAATTACTTAAACACATGTTCAGTATATTTAGAATTTTTCTTGTTTGTTTTACTTTGTGGTTGAAGATTGCAGATAAATGAGGAAAAATAAGAATGAAAGATAGTACTGAGGTTTTACCCCATCTCAAAAGATTATTTTCATCACAGGACATCTTTAAAATAGGTAATAACCATTATTAAATAGAAAAGAAATTATTTTTCTTGAGAGAAGATTCCAGTTAGAAAACATTTTCTTTGGAAATAAAATTAAACATTGTATGTAAGAAAACTCTTTCTTCTGCTGTCCAGCTGCTTGCTCATGCCTGCTTTCTCTCAATACTAAACACAGTTATAATAAATCATGGTCTCTTAACAGAATTATTCTTTTTATTCTGTCATTTTCTTTCTAACCACTTTAGATCACAACACTTTGCTCCTTTGTGTATGTGTATGTTTTGGCATAAAGACCAATTATTTTGAAATAAGATGTAATTCATTGTCTTTGAAACCTGAAAGCTCTGCAGCTCTGGATATTTCTATAGAAAGCCCCCGCCTCGCCTGAAGGGCAGAATGAAATGTCAGAGGGATGGCTGTTCATCTTTCCATTTATGGGCTTACCATCTTTGACATCCTTTATACTACTTGATCATCCTCTGCTCGGGCCAACCTAACATGAAGAACAAAGAGACCTTATCTCTTATTGCCATTCTTTATTCATTTTAGAAGATCTCATCATCATAACTTCCTCGCTAATACTGTTGCCCAGCTAGGGGCATGCACATAACTTTCACTCACTTTATACTTTCACTTATCTTTGTACTACATGACATGTATCTTAGGTGCATGTCCCTAACAAAGATCATCTTCTTTAGTAAAGACCTAGAGCAGGGGTTGGCAAACTATGGCCCACAGGTCAAATCCAAACCACCACCTGCTTTTGTAAAGTTTTATTGGCACACAGCCCACATCCATTTGTTCACATATTGTCTATGACTGCTTTGAAGCTGCAAGAGCAGAGCTGAGTAGTTGCACAGTATCTCACAAAAACTGAAATATTTACTATGTAGCCCTTTACAGCAAGTGTTTGCTGACCCCTGCCCTAGAGCACAGGTGTCCACCATAACATCTACCCAAAACATCTTCGGGTGTGTTTACAAATGTTTTAGAGGTGAGAGTGAAAACCTATGGGGAAGATACAGCAAGATCTCATACCTGGGAGCAAGAAAAGAGGTTCCAATCCCTGTTCTGCTACTATTTGCATCAACTTGGGTGGATCACATTCCTTCCCTAGTCCCAGTTTTCCCAAAAGGTGAAATCAAAGAGTTGAACTAGGTGATCTATGGGGGCCCTTCCAACTCTGAGACATAGTGGCTCCAATGTTTACTCTAATAAGATCTTTTTAAATATGTAGACATATGCCTACAGCTGAGACTATAGGATGCCCCAATTTTTAAAACTTTTTTATTTTGGAATTTAGATTTCTAGAAAAGTTGCAAAAATGCCACCAAAGACACAGAACTGCCACATAACTTGGGCCAGCTTCCTCCATGTTATCATGTTACATTAACCATTTTACAGTCCTCAAAAGTAAGGAATTGATCTTGGTCCCATACTATTAATTAAACTACAGACTTTTGGGTACTTTTACCAGTTTTTCCACTAATCTATTTTTTTCTGCTTCAGGATCCAGTCATGGACAGCACATTGCATTAGTCATCATATCTTCTTAGTCTCCTCCAATCTATGACAGCTCATCAGTCTTTCCTTGTTTTTTGTCACTTTGATGCTTTGAAGAGCACCAAACAGTTATTTTGTAGAATGCCCTTCAGTTTACTTTTGTCTTGATTTTCCTCATGAATAGATGGAGATTGTGCAGTTTTGGGCAAGCTGCCACAGAGGTGATGGGCCTTTATCAGTTTATAATATCAGAGGACACATGGTATCAATATGTATTAATGGAGACGCTAACCTTGATCCCCAGCTAAAGTGATTTCTCAGCATTCTCCACCATAAAGTTATCATTTTCCACCACCTCTGTAATAACTAAATATTTGGGGGGGAAATACTTGGAGATGATGCAGGTATACTGTTTCTGCTTCAGCGTTTGCCCGCTCACTACAGCAGCCTTGGTGGATACCTTTTATAGCATTTATCATTGTGGTGCTCTAATGGTGATTTTCCTGCTTCCCTCATCCATTCTTTGTTAATTTTTTATCAGGAAGTGTGTACCTTCTCCCATATTTATTTATTTATAGCGGTATGAATCTAAGGATTTTATTTTATGCTTGGGGTATTTTTTGCTCATTGTTCAAGTTGCTTCAACTTTGGCCATTGGGAGCTCTTTCAGGTTGGCTTCTGTGCCTTTTCAGTATGTTCCTGTTCTGTTTTTTAGGCTTCCCAACCTTTATATAAAAGTGGATGTTCTCTGGGTTGCTACAACATTGAAAGATTGGTTCTCAACCAAGGGCAATTGTGCTGTCCCAACCCCTACCCCAGGGACATTTGGCAATCACTGGAGACATTTTTGGTTGTCACAACTGCCAAACATCCTTGGTACCTGGTACATCTTTCCACATCCAAGAATTTTTCCAACGCAACATGTCAGCAGTTCTCAGGTTGAGAAATTGGTCTAGATCATTCTTTTCTTGATGACCAGATGTATGGCACCAAAAATGAATACAATCAGAGACAGAATAATGGTTTTCTTAAAATAATTGTAAAAAATTATTAAACAGTTGTGCTTGTAAGAAAATGTAAAAATAACGTAATGTGGGAACTTCCTCTTCCAGCAATGATGGAATAACAGGGACTGATTATCTTCCATCTCACTGAGGAAACCCGACAGAATATATGAAATAATGGTTTTCAGACACTGGAAAATAGGCAGTACAAAAGTGCAAAATGGTGATTCCTGACACAGGGAAAACAAGTAAGGTGAGCCTTATAATCATCATAGCTTATTGCCTGTAGTCATTATCTTGGCTTCAGCAGAATAAGGGGGAACCCAAAATAATCCTAGAGATCTTGCTCAATAGGAGAGAGAAACATGGAATCCAAGAAGGCTAGAAATTGCAAGAAGCAATACTAGAGACCAGGATCTGTACACACAGAGAGAGAGAGAGCTTCAGAGATATGCAGAAGTTCCCCTTGAGTCTTTGAATTCTTATCTGTATAGGCATGACAAAAAACTACCCTTGATCAGTGAAAGGACCACCAGAAAGCAAGCAGTAGACTGCACAATTATCAGAGCTTACACAAGGCTGAGAATAGTTCATGTTTCCAAAAACCAGTGTGGAAAGTCCTGCAATACCTAGGATATCAAGTAGAGTCCTCAAAAAGATAGTGTCTTATTAGTAGGCCTAAATTATCCTTAGACTAAAAAGTCTGATATAGACCTGTTCTAACAAAGCTTAAAAGCAAGGCATGAAAGAATCAAACTGATTCCAAGTAACGTGACTGCATTCCACAACAAAACCCAATAATATTTAAAAGAATACAATAAAATCCAGCACCCAACCATGTAAAACACACAGTGCTCAGTAACCAATCAAATAGTATCAGCCATAAAAAGAAGCAGCAAAATATGATTCATAACCAGGAGAAATACCAATTAACCAAATTCTTAGAAATTATAGAGATAATAGAATTAGCAAACAAGAATGTTAAAACAGCTATTATAAATACACTCTATATGACTGTGAAGGTGGGTAACAACGTGAATATGATGAAGAGAGAAATGGGAGATATAAACAGGCTCAAATCAAACTGGTAGAGATGAAAATATGAAATGAAAAATATGCTGGATTGGATAAACAGAATAGGAACTGCTGTAGACCTATAACTATTTGCTGTAGTTCGTTGAAGAATGCTGTTGGTATTTTGATAGGGATTGCATTGAATCTGTAGATTGCTTTAAGCAGGATGGCCATTTTGACAATATTAATTCTTCCTATCCATGAGCACAGGATGTGTTTCCATTTATTGGTTTCTTCTTTAATTTCTCGCGTGAGTGTCTTGTAGTTTTCAGAGTATAAGCCTTTGACTTCCTTGGTTAGGTTTATTCCTAGATATTTTATTCTTTTGGGTGCAATTGTGAATGGAATTGTTTTCCTGATTTCTCTTTCTGCTACTTCATCGTTAGTGTATAGGAATGCAACAGATTTCTGTGTATTCATTTTGTATCCCACAACTTTGCTGAATTCAGATATTAGATCTAGTAGTTTTGGAGTGGATTCTTTAGGGTGTTTTATGTACAATATCATGTCATCTGCAAACAGGGATGGTTTAATTTCTTCCTTGCCAATCTGGATTCCTTTTATTTCTTTGTGTTGTCTGATTGCCCAGGCTAGGACCTCCAGAAGTATGTTGAATAAAAGTGGGGAGAGTGGGCATCCTTGTCTTGTTCCCGATCTTAAAGGAAAAGCTTTCAGCTTCTCGCTGTTAAGTATGATGTTGGGTGTGGGTTTGTCATATATGGCCTTTATTATGTTGAGGTACTTGCCCTGTATTCCCATTTTGTTGAGAGTTTTTATCATGAATGGATGCTGAATTTTGTCAAATGCTTTTTCAGCATCTATGGAGATGATCATGTGTTTTTTGTCCTTCTTTTTGTTGATGTAGTGGATGATGTTGATAGTTTTTCGAATGTTGTACCATCCTTGCATCCCTGGGATGAATTCCACTTGATCATGATGGATGATCCTTTTGATGTATTTTTTAATTCTGTTTGATAATATTTTGTTGAGTATTTTTGCATCTATGTTCATAAGGAATATTGGTCTATAATTTTCTTTTTTTGTTGTGTCTTTGCCTGGTTTTGGTATTAGTGTGATGTTGGCCTCGTAGAATGAGTTTGGGAGTATTCCCTCCTCTTCTACTTTTTGGAAAACTTTAAGAAGGATGGGTGTTAGGTCTTCACTAAATGTTTGATAAAATTCAGCAGTGAAACCATCTGGTCCAGGAGTTTTGTTCTTAGGTAGTTTTTTGATTACCAATTCAATTTTGTTGCTGGTAATTGGTCTGTTCAGATTTTCTGTTTCTTCCTGGGTCAGCCTTGGAAGGTTGTATTTTTCTAGAAAGTTGTCCATTTCTTCTAGGTTATCCAGTTTGTTAGCATATAATTTTTCATAGTATTCTCCCATAATTCTTTGTATTTCTGTGGTGTCCTTAGTGATTTTTCCTTTCTCATTTCTGATTCTGTTTATGTGTGTAGATTCTCTTTTTTTCTTGATAAGTCTGGCTAGGGGTTTATCTATTTTGTTTATTTTCTCAAAGAAGCAGCTTCTGCTTTCATTGATACTTTCTATTGTTTTATTCTTCTCAATTTTATTTATTTCTGCTTTAATGTTTATTATGTCCCTCCTTCTACTGACTTTGGGCCTCATTTTTTCTTCTTTTTCTAGTTCATTAATTGTGAGTTTAGACTGCTCATATGGGATTCTTCTTCTTTCCTGAGGTAGGCCTGTATTGCAATATACTTTCCTCTTAGCACAGCCTTTGCTGCATCCCACAGATTTTGTGGTATTGAATTATTGTTGTCATTTGTCTCCATATATTGCTTGATCTCTGTTTTTATTTGGTCATTGATCCATTGGTTATTTAGGAGCACGTTGTGAAGCCTCCATGTGTTTGTGGGATTTTTCATTTTCCTTGCATAATTTATTTCTAGTTTCATACCTTTGTGGTCTGAGAAACTGGTTGGTACAATTTCAATATTTTTTAATTTACTGAGGTTCTTTTTGTGGCCTAGTATATGATCTATTCTTGAAAATATTCCATGTGCACTTGAGAAGAATGTGTATCCTGTTGCTTTTGGATGGAGTGTTCTGTAGATGTCCATTAGGTCCATCTGTTCTAATATGTTGTTGAGTGCCTCTGTCTCTTTACTTATTTTCTGTCTGGTTGATCTGTCCTTTGGAGTGAGTGGTGTGTTGAAGTCTCCTAAAGTAAATGCATTGCCTTCTATTTCCCCCTTTAAGTCTGTTAGTATTTGTTTCACATATGTAGGTGATCCTGTGTTGGGTGCAATGAGGTCAATTGTTCAAGAGCACATACAGTCCCAATGTGTGTGCATCTAATAGGGGAGCTTCAAATGTGTGGAGTAAAAACTTAAATAACTGTAAGGAGATAAAGTTCCACAGTTATAGTTGGAGATTTCAATATTCCTCTCTCGGTCATTGATAGAACAAATAGAAAATCAGTAAGGATATAGAAAATTTGAATTTCAGTATTATCTAAATTGATCTAATTGACTTTTATAGAACATCCCATCCAGCAAGAGCTGAATATATGCCATTTTCAAATACACACAGAACAGTCACAAAAAAGGCCATATTCTGGGCCATAAAAAAGATTCCAAAATTTAAGAGAATTTAAGTTATGCAAATGATGCTTTCTGACTGCCAAGCTATCAAACAAGAAATCAATAACAAATAGATAACTGGAGAACTTCCAATATATGGTCTCTTAACAGTTTTTTAAATATATAATTCACATACCATACAATCACTCATTAAAAGTGTACAATTCAATGGTTTTTAGTGTATTCATAGATATGTGCAACCATCACCATGATCAATTTTAGAAGATTTTCATCACCCTCAAGAAGACACTCTATCCTTTAGCTATCACCCCTCTATCTCCCCACCCCACCTAGACTAAGCGACCACTAATCTACTTTATGTCTATAGATTTCTCCATTCTGGCCTTTCATGTGAATGGAATCATATACTATGTAGTCTTCTGTGACTGGTCTTTAGCTTAGCATCATGCTTTCAAGGTTCATCCATATTGTAGCATGAGTCCATATTTTATTCCTTTTTATATGGCCAAATAATATTCATTAATAGATATACCACATTTTGTTTATCTGTTCATCCATTGATGGTTAATTGAATCGTTTCCATCTTTGGCTATAGTGAATAATGCTGCTATAATCATTCATGTACAAGTTTCTTTGTGGACATACATTCTCCTTTTTATTGAGTATTCCACATAGGAGTAGAATTAGTTGGGTTGTCTTGTAGCTCTCCTTTATTTTTTAAGGAACTGCCAGATTGTTTTTCTGAAGCACCTGCCCCATTGTATATTCCCACCAAGAGTGTATGAGTATTCTGGTTTCTCCACATCCTCCCTAACACATGTTGTTGTCTGATTTTTTTATTGTAGCTATCCTAGTGGGTGTGTAGCGATACCTTATTGTGGTTTTGACTTACATTTTCCCGATGACTAATGATGTAGAACATCACTTTATGTGCTTATCAGTCATTGTATATCTTTTTTGAAGCAATGTCTGTTCAGATACTTTGCCCATTTTTTGCAAGTTATTTGTCTTTTTATTGTTGGGTTCTAAGAGGTCTTTATATATTTTCTAGATACAAGTCCTTTGTCAGGAATATGATTTGCAAGTATTTTCTCCCATTTCGTGTGTCTTCCCTCTTTCTTGATTATATCAATATATGGATATTCAACAATACATTTGTATATAACCTATGGATCAAAGAACAAATTTCAAAAGAAATTAGAAAGTGTTTTGAATTAAATAAAAATGAAAATACATTACAAAATTTGTGGGATGCAGGTAAAACAGTGGTTATGGGAAAATGTTTAGTGTTCAATGCTTATTTAGAAAAGAAGGTGTAAAGCAAACTACTTAAGCTTCCAGTTTAAGTAATTATCTATTAGGCACTGTCAGACTGGTCTCCCAATTGATTATGTCAGTTTGTGTTTCTAGCCACAGTGTGTATTCATGTTATCAACAATATATCTGATATTCTTAGATTTTACTATTTGGCTAAATAGATTGAAGTGAAGTGTGTCTTCTTGCTTTAGTTCGTATTTCCCTGATTACTAGGGAATTGACCAACTTTTCACAAATTTAGTGGCCTTTTGGGTCTCATCTTCTATGTAGTGACTGTTCATGTTTTTGCACATCTAAATTGGGTTGTTTTCTGCTTTTTGATCTAAGAAAGTTTTAAGATATTATAAATGCAAATGTTTTCCAGGTATATCTTTTGACAGTATCTTCTCCCAGTCTGCAGCTATCTTTGACTTCATACGGTCTTTGTCATATAAATATTTTAATTAAAAGAAGTCAAATGTATTAATATTTTTAAAGTAGGGCTTGTGTTTTTTTCTCTTAAACAATCTTGCCTTATAAATACAGTCTCTTGTATTTTCTTTCAATTTGTTTTCATGTTTTACTTTTACATATTACTTTATAATTCACCAGGAACTTATTTTTGTGTAGGGATTTGCTTTTTTTCCCCACACGGCTATCCAATTATCTAAGCATCCTTTGTTGAACAACCTATCCTTTCCCTGCTTCTCTGCTGTTCTACAATTGTCATATATCAGGTTTCCCTACATCTGTGGTTCACTTTCTGAGCTTTCTGTTCTGTTTCACTGGTGTGCTTTATTTTGTCCCTATACTAATACATAGTTATATTGCTATAGGCTTATAATAAATATTTCTCTCTGGTAGCATGAGCCCCTGCTCATTGTTTCATTCTCCTTCATGAGTGTTTTGACTATCCTTGGTGTAGACTTTTAGCCAGGGTTTCAGAGCCTACCAGGCACTTGCCTTTTATGGAACAGAATCTTTCCAGCCCTGTACTGCTTCCTTCCATAGCTGGACACTTAAGCCTATTGTATTTTTTTAATTAATAGACTTTATTCACTTCAAAAAAAATTTTTAGAGTATTTTTGAGATTATAGGAAAATTGAGCAGAAAGTACAGTTCCCTTATACTCCCCCAGTTTCCCCACTTGGTAACATCTTATACTGGCGCAGTGCATTTGATGAGCCAATATTGATACATTATCATTAATTGAAGTCCACAGTTTACATTAGGGGTCATCCTTTGTGTACATTCTGTGGTTTGTGACAAATGCATGTCATGTATCTGTATCCACCATGACAGTATCATACAGAATCATTTCAGTGCCCTAAATAGCCGCTGTGCACCAACCCTTCATCACTCTCCCCACCTCTCCTCTCAAGCTCCTGGCGACCACTCACCTTCTTTTTGTCTCCATAGTTTGCCTTTTCCAGAATGTCCTATATATATTGAAACATATAATATGTAGCCTTTTTAGACTGACCTCTTTCAGTTAGCAATGTGCTTTTAAGGTTCTTCTACATCTTTTCATGGCTTGATAGCTCATTTCTTTTTATCACTGAATAGCATCCCGTTGTCTGGATGGGCCACTTAAGCCGATTCTTAAGCTGTTGCTCTTTGATGGCCCATTTAACTGTGACAGACAAAGCCCTCCAAGTCCAACGATAGTCAAGGACCTATTTCAACAACCAGCCCATTTAGACTTATTTCCTGGCCAATGCAAATAACTGATTGTTTGGGTAAGAAAAGAAGTTAGCCAAATTAATGGTCACTGACTGGCCCAGACAACTGTCAAGATGGTCAAACTGGTTGGATCTGTAGGTCAGGCCTGGGAGGCAGGCAGTATGGTCCAGTGGAAGGAGCCTGGGCCCAGGAGTCAAGAGCTCTGGGTTGTATGCACAGCTCTACCAGAAACCTGTGGTAGATACTCCCCTTTATGGACCCCTCTCTTTGAAGACCTTGCCTGCTCTGCTGAGCTCAAATTCCAAAAGAACTATAAGTCCTCTCTTACTGATCAGCTGCTCACCTATGGCATGGAATGTCATTTATATGCCAGAGCATGTATACCAGGGCAGCAGGACCAGGGACTCACAGGCACACCCTTCGTCTGGTGGGCACCTTGCTGAGACTTAACTTCTTGCCAGGGTATGGGGCTCATGCTACCTGCCCCTCAGGGCTTTGCAGAGCTTCCATAGAAAGGGGCTCATGGTACTTACTTATCCTGGGGCCTGTTGGAGATAGGCAAAAGGTGACACTCTGAAAGCAGAATTTTCATTGGCCCTGAACAGGCCTTTTCTTCCTGTATTATTAGGCCAAAATAGATGCGAAGCCATTGATGATTAATGCTGCTAGATGGAGCTGGTTCACTTTAGATGAACTCTCCTCCTTTCTGCATGACTATGTAAATCACAGGGAGCTCTTGCACTTCCTAAATTTATACTCATCTTTGCTATCAAGAACTGACTTCCATGAGTGCTTCTGGCATTTTGTATTTAAATATTGGTTACTTTTCACAATGAAGTCTTTCCACTTTTCATTCTAAGTGTCTTTTGGGGGCAGAGGGCCAGCCTACAGTGTTAAAACAGAAGCTTAGCATTTATTGCTTCTTTGGTAAATTAATTTGGTCTACAAAGCTTTCCCTAGAGACTCTTCACTCTGTGCTGAGCTCTTGGGCTGAGCTTGGCAGTGGGCTTGGTGGCGAGAACTGAAGTTCCTCTGACCTTGGCACACAGGCAGGACTGAATGGCTTTAGGTCTTGGCCAGGAGACCCATCACATCCCCAGCTGCCCAGTTAGAAACTACTCACTATCCCTCAGCCACCACTTACCATTCAACTTTGAGGGTACAGACTAATTACATCTCACATGGGTGACGTGATAGCAGAAGCCCCATCACTTACCTGCCTTGCTCCAGGCCATCCCTTGTATTGCTCTCAGTTTGAAGAACATTTTTCCCACTGCAGAGTCATACCTCCCACTCAGAAGTCTTGGATCTCCACTGACTTTGGAAGGAAGTCCTGACCTAGGCCTGATAGTCAGGGCCCTCCTCACTCCCAACATTCTGCATCTGATTCAACTCTCAGCACTCCCATTTCCAAAATCCTCATGCTTCAGCCTCCCCAGACTTGCCTCTGTTCCCTGAGCATCCCATGTACCTGCACATTCTTTACCTTGCTTGTGCAATTCCTACTACCTGGAATTCTTCTGCCCTTCCTGACTGTCTTTTCCTATACATTGTTCAAGTTGCAGCTCCAGCATCACGAACTTTGTGAAGCCTTCTCAGAGTCCTGGGAAGTGTTTCCTATCAGGCCAGGACAGAGTAAGATCAGAACCAGATTCTCAAGGCTCTCATTCCATGCTGTATGGTGAAGGAACTGGCACCGAGCATTTCCCAAAGTGACCTGGAGTCTCCAGGAGCATGGGCTAGCCAAGCTCTGTGCTGGCTGATGTTCAGTGGGTGGCTGCAGCTGCTCACACCCTCTTCTACAGGGAAGGATGCCTTCTTTGACTGGCAGAAAGTCTACAGAGGGAAGGGCAGCAGGCAGACCCTCAGACCTATCCTGAGAGGAACAGGGCCACCAGTCTCCCAAGCTAATATCCTCCCTGCCCACCCTGAGCAAGGTCACCTCCAGCAACTCTTGACCATCCATTAGGCACCAGGGATTGGATGGTGCTGGTCTCCTGCCCTCAAGTAGCTCACAGTCTAGCAGGAAAGATAGATCTCTGCATATGGGTATGTTCATTTGCTAGGTAACAAAGTACCATAGACTAGGTGGCTTGAAGAACAGAAATATATTGTCTCCCAATTCTGGAGGCTGGAAATCCAAAATCAAGATGTTGGCAAGGTTGGTTCTTTTTGAAGGTTGTGAGGAAAAGACCTGTTCTGGCCCCTTCTCCTTGGTTCCCCATGTCTTCACATGGGCTCTCCCTCTGTGCGTCATGTCTTAATCTCTTCTTATGAGGACACCAGACAGATTGGAGGAGGGCCCACCCTAATGACTTCATTTAAACTTAATTACCTTTCTAAAGACCTGATCTCCAAATACAGTCACATTCTGAGGTACAGGGCTTCAACATATGAATTTGCAGGGACACAATTCATACCTCAACAGTGCGTAATGGAAGTTTGGGATGACATGCCCCATGGTGGATGGAGGGGCATGCTGAATGCTGTTGGGACACAGCACAGGTGCCCATCCTGGCCCCTGCTCTCCTGACCACACTGTGCATCACCGGTCGTGACTACCATGACCGAGGCCTGCCTTTAACTGAGCAGGCTTCCAAGGCAGGACATGGGTTTAAACCCACAGCCATGTGGGTCCATGTGGCTCTTTGTCAGCACAGCCGGGGTGTCTTCTAGTTGGAAGCCCATGCCCATGGCTTCCTGCAGTCTGGCTCAGATCCCCTTTGAGAGAAGGAGAGCTCCCCATAAGCCCCTTTCTGTCTCTCTTCTTCCCTGTCCAGCCTGGTGAGTCAAAGGAACATAGGCTAAGGGCACAGAGAGGCCTGAATTCAGACCCCAGCTGGGCTACTTACAGGGTTTGTGATCAGGGACTGACTGACAAGTCACATCCCTCCATGAGCCTCAATTCTTTCTTTCATAAAGTGGGATGATAACTCTTCTGGGTGTGATTATGGAGCTAAAATGAGAATCTCTGGGGAAAGGCCATGGAGCCAGGCAGGCCTGGAGTACCTTGATCTTTGTGTCCTGGCAGCAAATTTACTCACTGGCAGTCAACTGAATGATGTGCAAGTGGCTGAACCAGTGGCAAGTCCTCTGCCAGACACACCCGTGGGCGCAGAGGGATGGTCTGGGAGTTCCTTTTACACCTGTGGCTGAAGGTAAAAAATATTTCCTTCCCTACGGAAGGGGCAGAAAAGCAAAGCAAAAGGCAGGTGTGGAAGGTGAGTAGAGGCTCAGGAAATGTTGCTGATCTGCTCCTCCTCAGGGTCCATGTGCACTGGCCCAAGCCGGGTCAGACTGGGGAGCTGAGCATCCGGCCAAGGTGTGGGAGCAAAAGAATGGGCTGGCTGGGCACCTAAGGTCTGGAGTGCCGTATGAGGAAAAGGTAGGCAGCAGGCATGGGTCTGTGGGAGAAAGAGAGGTGACGAGAGCTGCCTCCCCAGTCCACATCCCTCCACCTCGAGTGCAGTGTCCAGATTGTCCATGCTGGGAGGCTGAAGGTGACATCAGCAATCATGTGTCCCTCTGATTTGCCTTCTGAAAGCAAGAGGGTCTTTGGGCCTTCTGTTAAGCATATACTGTCATCATACACTGTCTCATTTAGTGGTCACAGATGCCATGTAAGATAAGTGGTACTCCAGGAAGTAGTAGAACTGGGATCTGAACCCAGGTCTCGGATTCTAGAGACTGCCTCCTGTCCCCAAGGCTGTGCTGTTGCTTAAATATTCTGAGCCTTGGCTGCATCTTCAGTTAAATGGGGTCTCTTGGAGAGTTAAACGAGGGAGCATGCTAGGAAATGCTTTGTAAAGTGTGCATTCCCCACAGCGTCAGGGTCCCTCTTGGTACACAGGCCAACCTTTGGTGCCACCTCACCTCCTTCCTGCATGAGAGTCCCACCCTCATTTCTATTCACTTCACACTGCAAATTCTGAGTACCCCCGCCTTCTCAGAACTTTAGTCAGGTTCTCCCTTCAAAACTCCCTGTTGGGTGTACTTCAACCTCACTCATATTCTTTCTCTCTCTGTCTGTCCCTCTTCATCTCTCCCTCTCTGGCTCTCCCTCTCACACACACACACATACACCCACACAAACACACCAGGAAGATAGGTCCAGCCTGTCAGTCACTGACTCAAAAACCACATTCCCAGTGCCATGCAACTGCCCCCATCTTCTAGAAGGCTGCTTCCTGGAGTTAAATGTTGACCCATCAGACCCACAGAAAGGCCTGGTTGAGCTGGACCTCAGGAGTGAAGTGCAATTGATGAACTTTGAACAGAGCACTTCCTTTGAGAAGGAAGGAGGGTTTCGTGTGGCTTCTGCCTGTGGCCATCTCATGCCCACTGATGGTCAAGCATTTCATAAGCCCAGAGCAGACACCTATTCATTGTCCATGGAGACAAATTCCAGGTAGGAAAATTATCATGCATTTAAGCAGCCAAGCAGCAACTAGGCTCAAAGCTGTTACTTCACAGAGAGTTTCCACCTTTTGGCTCATCTGCCTGAGTGACCTGAAGCACAGCAAAGATGATATGCGCCTCGGCCCTGCATTTTGGACTAAGCCTGCCTTAAAACTCTGGATCATGCCGGGATCCTCTCCCCACCTTCCCACAGATCCTTGGCCCAGTGAAAGCAAATACTTAACAGTTAACTCTCTCTGTCTCCAGTCCTCCTCTATTCGTGCTAAATCCCAATTTAGGGAGGAAGAACTATCACATTTCTGCATGGCCCTTCTATACCAGATTGAGTGGGTGACAGGCAGGAAAACTGGAAAGGAAATGCCTGTAATGTTTAGTTAATGTGCTCATCGTATTTGCTTTGGCTGCATCTCCCCAAATGCAAATACAGACATCCCACTTTATTTGCATATGAGTCTTTTCTTCCCCAAAGGGAAGGGTGGAAGAACCAGCTCAAGTCCCAAAGGGATCTTGGAGCAGAGTGTGGCCTTAGCTGGGACTTAGAGCAGCGGTGTTGTGGCTGAGCCTGTGGTCTCTAGGAAGCTACTGAGGTGACAAGGTCACATGCAAATACTTAATCTTAACTGAGAGCAGCTTGGAAAATACCACAATTCAGTTTTGCAGAAAATCATTTCGCCGGTAACTCTCACAGAGGCCATGGGAGTGGAAAGAGCACTGGGCTTGGAATAGAATTACTCAATTCAAGTTTGAGTTCTACGTCTTGACCTTGGATGAGTTTCTTGGCTCCTTGGAGCCTCAGTTTTCTCTTTGGCAAAAAATGGGTTTAAAAATCCCTGCTCTGCCCACCTCATAGGGCTGTTGTGAAGAGTCCAGGGAAAAAACGCATATACATGCTGTTGTCACCTGTGTTAGGAACATGATGCATTACTGTTACCATTATTGTTATTCTGATTATATGAGGACGCTAGAGAATGTCTATACAGCAGAACCAGGCAGCAGTTTGGTTTTTCAGTGCTTTGGACTCAGAACAACTCATTGAAAGGAGGTCATTTGGAATATGGAGAATTTTTCTAAAGAACTTACAAGCCCTGTGCTTTAGGCCAGAGGGCAGCTTACACTCTGTGACCTGGGTGGACCCTGCTGCCCTCTCTGGACCCTCGTCCTTTCCCATCTATACCACGTGGGCCTAGCTGTGCTCTCCATCCCCTTCTAGTCTAAGGCAGCTTGCTCTGTGGTGCAGCTGATCATACTTCCGAGAGACGTCACATTTCACCGGGCCTTTGCAGGTAGGAGCTCTGCATTTCCATAGGCCCAGCCTTTTGACCAGCAGGCTCATTTGCACCTCTGGCCTATGCAAGCCTAGCATCTGCCAGAGAATAAGCCAGTGTTGTGGATAAATAGCATGAGATCTGGACAGAGAACTATGTGAGCCTATCTAGCAGTTCTCTAGGCCTCAGCCATCGTGATCCCAGGAGGCACAAACAAATTCCATCACAGGGGCCCTCTGCTTAGAACAATGCTAGACGCTGTCTCCCTGGCCTACCCAGGCTTGAGATCAAAGAGAGAGAAGGCTGCAGACTCAGGACAGTTTCCAAAAGAGCCCCCATCAGAAGCATCAAGGTGCTTAAGCAAAAACTGGTATATTTCCTACGGGCCTGATGTAAATATACAGGACACTCACTGTTGATCATTGCCAATCACGTCTTAAGGGGTTGTGCTTTTCCTCCATTGGTTGTTACCAGACCATGTTAGAAAGGGTCCTTTCTACAGAAACCTCACCTTGAGACTCTTATTAGCCTTGCTGTGGGGTTTGACTTCCCAGAAGGCTTCTGCTCCTCATATCCCCCTGCTTCTGATAAAAACCAGGATCCAAGATGCTGCCCAAGTTGAAGACATTTGGATAGTATGGTTAGAATGTTGCCGCTGCTAAATGTGGGGAGGCCTCCCCTTCTCAAATTTTGTACCTTCACCCAATTGCCTTGCTTTCCCTCACCTTCCAGGAGCAGGCCCTCCCTTACCTGACATTCAAAGCTTTCTCTAATTCAACCCTTCAGTGTTGAGCAGTGGGGAGGGTGGCTGGGTTTAGATCCAAGAAGCAGATCTGAGAGTGAATGCTGCTTTTGTTTCTGAGACTCTGTTTTCTCATCTGTCAAAGGGATAGGATAATGTTTCTTGGAGCTGCTGTAGGCTTGAAGAGACAGTAATCCATGCAGAGCATCTGGCCCAGGGCTTGGCCCATTACGGCTGCTTAGTTGTCAGTTATGAGGGGCAGGGCACAATCTGATGCCAGTGTCCCTCCAGCCTTTCATGACATCCTGCCCCCATGCCCTGGGCTGCTGCCAGCTATAGTCTCTGCTGTTGCCCTAAGACTTTCTGGGCCTTTGCCCTGACCTCAGGCCTTTGCTTAATGCTCATCCTTTTTCCTGGAACATCTTTCCCCTTACATGTACCTGTCTGAACCAGACCTATACTTCAAGACCCAGCTCAGAGAAAAATCTACCTGAACTCTCCAGCCTGATGTGCTCATTTTTCCTCTGAGTCCCTGTAGCCCTTCAGCCCTCCCTTGCGGTGTTCATCATGGATCCTGTCAAAACGACTACTCTATCTCAAGCCTGGTACTCTGTGCTACAGTGTCTCCTGAAGTGAATCAGACCCAGTACTTACCTTCAAAGAGCACAGTCTGTTGAGCGACCAGAGAGGCTGGGCCACCGCTCCGTTTGAGGAAGCCAGGAGCTGTGAGGGATGCCCTCTCTCCATATTCCAACATCTTGAATCATCAGGGACTCTATCTTCCTGTGTTGCTTTGAAGTTTCCAATGTGGACAGGCCAAGCCAGCTGAAGAACAGGGAGATAATCTATGCAATGAGAGCTAAGACCTGGGGGTCAGAGACCGGGGTCATAATCCTGATTCTTCCCTTACTAGCTGTGTGACCTTGGGTAAGTCACTTCACCCTTCTGTGAAGTGCTTCTGAAGAGGGAAATGGGACAGGACAGGCACAGGGTGGGGCACATGGTGGGTACTCAGTGGATGGTCATTACTGGGCTGGCAGTATTTGTCCTACCATCATAGAGCCAACTGCAGCATACATGAGCTTTTCTTGGGCCCCGTACTAGGGAACTGGTATCCTGAATTGCCAGAGGACTTCCTCACAGTGAAGCCTTGCCCATGAGGCCACTTCAAGACCCAGACCCTGAGAGGAGTAGTTCAGAGGGGCCGCTGTTTCTGGAAGTGGTGGCTATTCCTGAGGATGTGTTGGCGTGAGGACAGCTTGCAATCATATCATTCAGTGCTCTGCTGAAAGCCGTCCACTTGGGTCTCATTGGTGTGTATGACAAGGTGTCTCTTCCAGGAAGAGCTGCTCGTGACTAATGTGACTGAGTGGTGATGGGAGGCGTGGGGATGGTTGGTGACAGGCACCCCATTACATCTGACATAGGGACGATCTTGGCCAAGCTTCCATTTCATGCTTAGTGCTTTGTCCACTGTGAGTTGGGGGACCACCTTCTAGTCCCTTGGCAGCATCCTCGATGGGCTCAGCTGATGGGGATGAGGGGGCAGCTGGGGCTGTAGAGAGATAGGTCCCTCCAAAAGCTGCTGAGAAGACCCTGGCATTGTCAAAAGCGAGGAAGCAAGGGCGCAGGTGTTGGTATGGGTGGCAGGGCTCATCTTATGGGTCAGCATGGCGATGGGAGCTTGGTTATGCTACATGTCTGGGTTGGAGGTATACTGCCAGATGCTGAGCCAGCCAGCAGCTGCTGGGGAGAGAGGGACTGTCTGTCACTTCTGGTGGGTGGGCCAGACAAAGCCGGACAGGGAAACAGGACGTGATCCCAACACACTGGCACTTAGGGCAGGACTCCAGGTCCAGTGAGGAGCTGGGGTAGGCAGCAGGGACCGGAGGCAGAGACCCATCTGTGTGCGCTTGCCAATATGGCTGGGGTGGTGAAAAGCTGTGGCTCTGTAGGCACAAGGGAATAGGACTCTCCCAGCTCCACTGACTGCCTGTTCTGGGGGAGCAAGATAGAAGCTGCTGAGGGGATCCCGCCAGGGCTAGACTAAAATTAGGACTGGGACTGTGGGGAGAGGCCTTGAGCCTGGCTGTAAGGGGCAGGTGCCCACAGGGACCAATAGACAGGCTGATCCAATTGTCTTGTAGGTCTTTGTTTATTTTCACTTGGGCATTGTATGAAAGGTTACTTGGCTACATTTTTCCTCACTCATTCAACCAGTATTCATTTACTGGGCACCTGCTCTAGACAGGCCCTCTATTTTCTAAGCAAACTCAATGATGCTGAGACCGTGGCTCTCTCCTCAGAGACCTCCCTCTGTCTACTGGGGTTGGCAGATGAGCAGCCAGTTCAAGCACAGCCTGCCAAGGGCCACGGGAGAGTCTGCACAGGTCAGCACTGGAGCCCAGCAGAGGGCGCCCCACACAACAGAGGCACTTTGCTGGAGGCAAAGGACAGCTCACTAGCCCTTTCTGACTGCCATACAGTAGGGAAGTTGGTCCCCACCTGTTGTCCTCATTACCTCGTTCAATAGGCACAGTCTTCTCAGGACTTGTTTTAGGGGATGGGGTGGGCTGTCAAGGCAAAGTGTAAGGGAATTCTGGGCTCCTCACCAGGACAGGCGTGATTTCATTCTCACTACAGGGACCAGGAAATAAGTCAAAACACTCCAAAAGGTAATGGATGTTTAAAAAAACAATCTGTCTTTATGGAGAAGCTCCAACACAGGCCAGAAACTAGCTAGATGGGAAAGAACCTTGGGAGACAAAAAAAAAAAGCAGAAATAGTCAAGTTTACATGGGGCCCAGGAATTTTCTCCAGATTGGCCACAAAGCCTCATGGGAAACCAAAACTCCCAGGAAGGCCGGGGCACCTTTTTCCTCTGGAGTAAGGGGGAGGTTTCCTGTGGGGAAGCCTCTGCGGAGGCCCTGGGTCCTCCTAGGAGGAAAGATTTTCCTTCTAATGATCGAGGGAGTAGGATTTTATTCCAAATGGGATGGAGAACGGCAAGGCTGGCTTGCTGGGGAGTGAGAGCCACAGGCCCCAGGAGGTTCAGGAAAAGATAGTAATGCCCTGCTGCTCAGGCCCCGGTGCAGGCACAGCATCACCAGGGCAGCTCAGGACCCCCCAGATGGGCACAGCCCAGGGAAGGCCACCAGGGCAGCAACAGGAGCCACTGGGTGCGAATGGTTGTTTTTACTTTTGAAAATGTTACAAGTATTAGGAGGGAAATTACACTGCACTAGAACTCAGAGCTTGGAAAAGAGGAGGCAGCTCTCAGTGGGCTCTCTGGCCTTGTTCCATTCCTTAAATGTCCTATTTTTCTATACAGAATAAGAAAATGCACTGTCCCCTCCTCCCTCCCTCCCTCACTTTGTTCCCGTTACATAAAGCCATCGTGAGGAGCAGCTCTGGTTCAGCCTCTGTGCACATCTCTGTGGCTGTCTGCTGTTAGTGTCTTCTGCTAGCCACCCATCCAGGCCCACTTACATAGCTGGCAGGACTCTGAGTGCCACCTCATTCCTGGGCCAGTGCTGTTGTTTGTAGGACAGCTCAGAGGTGCACCCCTGACTGGAGAACACTTCCAATTGCTAATCCTAGGAAAGAACAGGATTCACAAAGTCCCTCTGACGCCAACCCTCTCTCTGCTGTTATCACTATGGCCAGTTTACAGATGGACAGTGGGAAACCGAGGACCATAAAATCCAGGACACCCTAAAGGCTGGTGGTGCCAGGCTGCACTGGCATCTCTTAGTATTTGCACACACAGTTGTCGACTGCAAAGCAAAGTGCCAGGCTCAACCTAGAGCACACAGCAGACCGACCTCTGGTTTCCATAAGTTCAGACTGGGAATACAGACAAGTAAGCAATCAGAAAATTATTTTAAACATGTAGGAAATGCCTCTAAAGTAATGGACTCATTTGTATTCATCCTAGGGTGGCAGAAAGAATGATAAATTTGGAGGCAGAAAGTCTGAGTTCAACGCTGCCCTTTGCCATGCCTGTGTGAGCTTGGGAAAGCTGGTCCACCGTCTCTGGTCCTCAGGTACATCATTAGTAAAGGGATGGTAAAGCCTCTAGCCATAAGCTTACTGAGGACAAAAAGAGGTAAGGCATGTGGCAGTATTGGGAAATGGCAGCCGGCTCACCATCGTCAGTCTCCCTATGTGGGGCTTTACGTGGGGGCTCAGTGCCCATAGTACCTGTGGGACTTGTCTTGGAGGCCTCCCCTCAGAGCTGGCCAGCCGCTCCTGATAAAGAACAGCTCCTTACCATTTGAGGGTGGCTTTGGCTGTCAGTAGCCCAGAAGGCTTTCTGTGAGAATATGGAGGAAGCTGGATTTGGCTACCGAGAGAGGTGGGGTTCCTAGAGCACCTCCTAGGGCTGGCTACATTCAGCAGGCACGGACTGGAGTAGGCATCCGGCCACCCAGCCGCAGGGGCTGGGGCAGCAGCAGCTCTGAGAGAGTGAGTGAAGCCTCTCTAGGGGAAAAACTTGAAGGGAGACATTTCCTTGGTGTAAATTCTGGTTCCTTTGCTTAAAAGCAGCCTCGCTGTCCTAGAACCTCCTGTATAAAAGAGAGTTCGTGCAAATGCCTAACCAGCTGCATGCTCCCTATGAGCCTCCAGTTTTCTAATGACTGAGGCTGTTGGGAAGTTGGTGGTCTCTCTGGCTGCTTCCAGTTCTGAGGTTCTCCAGATATGCTTCTGCTCCTGGGGATATGGTGGGATGATAGGAGCATACCTCAGCAATGACCGTAGCAGGGTACTAGGAATACTAGCAAACATTTATAGTCTTACTCTTACCATTAAGCAGTCCCTGCTAAGCATCCTTATTTTAAAGATGAGGAAACTGAGGCAGAGGGAGGTGAAGTGATTTGCCTAGGGTTACGCAGCAGCTAGGAAGTGGCAGAGCCAGAATGCAAACTCGGAGAGCCTGGCTCGAGAGCTCATACCTTTTGCTCTAGTGGAAGGGGTCTTGTGAACCGAGTCTTCCAGAATACTCTTGTCCAATAGAAGTGATCAGAGCCTTGATTGCTCAGGCCAGAACTTCTCTTTTTCTGAGTACTGCCAAGTGGCTCTTGAAACAAACACAACAGCTCTGAGGAGGGGTATTGGCATATACCCCCCAAAGATACATCCACCCAGAACCTGTTAATGTGGTCTTATTTGGAAAAAGGGTCTTTGCGGATGTAATTAAGTTCAGGATCTCCTGAAGAGATCATCCTGGATTTAGGGTGAATCCTACATCCAGTGACAAGTATCCTTATGAGAGAAGGAAAAGAAGACACATAGAGGAGAAGGTGATATGAAAATGGAGGTAGAGATTAGGGCAATAAGGCCACAAGCCAAGAAATATCAAGCATTGTTGACAGCCACAGAAACTAGGAGAGAGTCATGGAACGGATTCTACCCGAGAGCCTTTGGAAGGGGTGTGACCCTGCCGACACTTCGATTTTGGATTTTTGGTCTCCATAATGTGAAAGAATATATTTCTCTTGTTTTAAGCCACCCAGTTTGTGGCAGTTTGTATGCCAGCCCTGGGAAATGGATGCAGGGAGAGAGCCCCCAGGATGTGTCTTGATGCACCATTGCTCGTCCAAGGCACGTGAGGGTCAAGGCCAATTTGGAAGTAGGTATCAATACCACTGACTCTTTGGGGGTGTCCAGGAGAGTGGTAGAGGGTGAAATCACTCCTTCCCAGCCCATAGCTCTGTCCACTCAGAGGCTTCCAGCCCAGGGCTCAGAAGCCATAGTGAGTGACAGAACCATCTGCCTGCTGAGCTACTCAGGAGAGGCCTTGGTTCCCAGCGGTATCCAGGAAACCCCAAGAGTGGCCAGTCATAATGGCCCTCAAGAGGGCTCCTGCATTTCAGTTAATTTACCTCGCAGCTCACTTGAGCTGGATTTCATCCCTTTTGGCATATTTTGTTTCTTACCTTTTAAAGGGGATGTGGAGGGAGGGAGGGTGGGAGAGAAGGATATTTGCCTGCCAGACATTTTGACATTATTGGCATTGGCCTGGTTCTTGCCTGGGGACATGTCAGGAACGTGACTCTTTGACGGATATTCTCAAGGCAATAGAGAGTAGTCTGGTCACCTAGTAGATTCCGCCCTCTTTCCCAGGCGCTATGGTTCCCACTCAAAGGCTGAGCCGGAAGGAGCTGCTGTGTTGCTGCAAATAACAAAAGGATGGTTGAGAGACTAGGATTTGAAGGCCAGTGTCTGGGACTCCACTCAGGCTCCTCACCCTGGAAGCACCTGCAGGGCTTCTGAGGTCCAAAGCTCTTAGCTCACCTTGAGAAAACAGTCCCAGAGCAAAGCAGGGACTTGCTCCAGGCTACACTGCTCGCTCCCGGCCATCGTGAAACTGAGAAGCAGGACTCGTTCAGACCCATGTTGCCAGGTAGGTTCAGATCCCCTTCCTGGTCATCATGAGAAGCCAGGACTTGGGCAGGCCTACTAAATTCTTTTTCTAGTTGCACGTCCTTTGCCCCTCCTTAGAATCTCCAGCCTAGCACCCTGCTGCTTCCCGAGCACAGGGGCCATATTCCACTTGATTATTTAGGCCCCTGCCTTGTCTCCTCTGCTAGACCACAAAACTCAAGGTCAGGGCCTCAGCCTGTGGTGCATCTGTATTCTTCCCCCTCCTTCCAGGGCCCAGCCAGGGCACGGCATGCAGTAGGAGCTCAGCACATGCTTACTGAATGAATGAATATGTGAATGAATGAATGAAAGAAAATGGATATGGTGACAATAAAATGTCTTTTGTGCTAAAGCACATAGAAAGAGTGACTTAGAATGGACTCATTTTTATATTAAATTACATTAAAATTACATTAGCATTTCAGATTTTAGCAGGGAAGAAATTACAAATTCATGCATTCTCATTCCTAGTGATGGCTAACCCCCAAAGATTTAAAGGAGAAACAGTAATCTGATGTTTTCATTTTGTTTTTCTCTCCTCTCTTGCTGCTTGACAGAGCAGATACTGGGCATGCTTTGGAATGCATTCTCTGTCATTTTCAGCCTCTTACACATATCCATAGCTAATTCCCAACCTTCTTCTTCCTTCTTTGCTCTGGTACTGTGTGGCTATTGCACCCTGTTGCTGTATTTGAAAAGCAAAGTTCATTAAATGGCACAAACGCCACCTGTGGCTTCCTAGCTAGCTTCGCAGATGTGTGTGCTTGGCTGGCTCTGCTGAGTGCACCAGGACCAGGATGGATCTGGGCTCCTGGACCTGGGGCCCACGGTGTGGGAGGCTGGACGCCAGAGAGCCCCCAGTGTGGCCTGGAGGAGGCAGTGGTCATGGGGGTTGGCTTACCACATAAAGGGACTCTCTCAGGTAGGACAAACAGGTGAGAGGCCCCCATCCAGAAAGCCCCACTGGGGCAGGGCCAGTGGGGCCACATGCTGGGACTTCTCCCTGGGCCTCCTATACTACCACAGTCTTTGGCACAGCAGTCTCACAGCCAGGCCTGCCTTTCAGAGGCAGTGGTGTGGAGCAATACAGTAAAAGCAGCTAGGAGGGTAGGCCCTGGACTCCCACATTCCCTAGCCGTGAGCTCTCGGGGAAGTTAGTCAGTGTCCCTGAGCCCCAGTTCCCTCCTTTGCAAATTGGAAGCTATAGCATCCTGGCGTTTAATCTGTGTGCACACTTGGTGCAGACGCTGGCCCACTAGAGGAGCCCTGTTCCATGCATCCTGTGGTGGAGCTGTGGCGGAGGGTGGTGTGGGAAAATGGCTTCTCACTGAGCGAGTGCTTTCTTTGCACTGGGTAATATTCTGCCCTTCTCTAACCCTGCGGGAGAGAGGCTGTGGGGGTTGAGGGAACTTGCTTGGGATCATACAGCTATCTCCCAGGGCTGTCCCGAGGGTCCAGTAAAGCAACAAAAGCCAGGAGAGCCAGATCTCCAACACTTCCTTACTTGTTCCTGCCTCTTGCAGGCCATTTAGAAGAGCAGAGCTGAAGAGCGGCCATGCCTCCAGCCTGCTACTCGGTTGTCCTTGGATCTCACCAGGGCTTGGCGGAAGGTTTTCCTAAGAAAGGACTCTGCAGGCTGTCATTGAACTATGTGGACCATCAGCCAGCAAGATGTCATTGCTAAGACTGTAAATTGTGTTTGCTTGAAGGCAAAAATTATACCTCACAGACCTTCAAGGTCAGATTGACTTAAACCAGCCAAGCAGCTGGCTTACCACATTCTTCCCTCACACTGGCCTTCCTGGGGAAGGAGGTTTGGAAGCATTTTCTAGGCCAGAAGAAACCAGAGGGGGTTTAGAGAAGGGAGAGGAGGCAGGCAACCCTTGGGTGAAGGGAACTCGGGTTTTGTGGCTTCCAAATCTCAATTAGGTTATGCATGCCTCTTCCAGAACCAAGCCAGGGTTTGTCTGGTATTTAAGGTGGGGCTCCTTTGAGGAAATAAATCAGGGAAAGTTGAAAGTGGGGGAGGAAGGCCTAGCAGGAGGGAAGCCATGCTGTGAGCCCAGTGAGAGACTTAGCCTCCTTCTGTGCTCCTCCCCTGCCCCTTCTTCCCCAAAAAGGCATGATTTTGTGGGCCATTTAGTGAGCTGGGGCAGGTCACAGTCTGAGCAACCTCATGTTCCCCTCCTGACTCTGGTATGTTCTCTAACTCCCTACCTCAGTTTCTTCATCTGCAAAGTAGTCTACATCAACGGCCCATGGTTCTCACTTGGCTTTTGGGCAACTCCACAGAGGTGGAGGAACATGAGGAAGGCTCTGCCTTAGGATGAGCCCACTTGGTATGAAGTTAACTTGCAGGTCAGGAGGTGGCTCTGGCTGGTCATGCAAACATGTTGAAATAAGGGGGAAGCTGGGCCAGGGCAGGCATCTGGCTTGTCACAGCACAGCGCCCAGCTCTAAGTGCCGTCTCCTCCAGCCTAGCCACAGTAGGCAACTCTGCCCTGGGTGCTGCCCACAACCCCTGAAGGTAGCGCTGCAGAGACTGACCCATTTGTCAGGGTGCCACAGCCTGACAACAGTAGGCACATCTGTTACCCTTTCCGTTCAGTTCCCAGGAGCGCTGAGGAGCTGTTTGGGGGAGCTGTCCGTGGGCACACTCCAGGCTTTATGGACTCTGTGTGTTCTGATACCACACGTGTTCAGGAAACTAGGAGGGATGGTCTTGGACCCACACTATTTGCTTCTTGTATTTCAAGTCCAGAGAGAAAAGCTCTGATTGTCTGAGTCCTCACCAAGCTGCAGGAGCCCCTCTCTGGACGTAGGTTCCTACTGGAATACCTCCAAGGATGGGCTTCCCCCTTCCTCCTAAGGGGGCCGGTCCCAGCCTCAGACGGTGCCAGCTGCTTGGAATGTTCTCCTTATCTGACCTGAAAGTTTTCTCTCTGAAATGTCTACCCACCAGTCCTGTTGTTCTCTGTGTGCCCCTTCCCAGGATAGCTCTGGACACAGGTGGAGACAGCCACGTGGGGACCATGGACCCATCACCTTCTTTTCTGCAGGCTTATCATCCATTTCTCTTATGTTGCAATTTCAAGACCCTTCACCATCCTGTTCTCCCTTTTCTCTCTTCTAGTTTCTCCCCATATATCTAATTCTGTCCTTATCTGAAATAAATCGGACTATTCAAGGAGAGGTAGAGATTTAGGTAGATTTCCTCATGGTCACATCCAGGTCCTCCCAGAGCACTTGCTAAATAAGCTTTCATTTCCCTGAGGCTTTCTTTCACCTGGTTTGGTGCTATTTCTAAAACAGATTTCATACATGGCTTTACTTTTTCGTTTTTAGCTCAGACTCTGTATCAGTTTCCTCTTGCTGCTGTAACAAAGTGTCACAAGTTTAGTGGCTTAAAACAACAAACATTTATTCTCCTACAGTTTCAGAAGCCATAAGTCCAAAGTGAGTCTTGCTGAGCTAAGATCAAGGTGTGGGCAAGGGCTGCCTTCCTTCTAGAAGCTCCAGGGGAATGTGTGCCTCCTTGCCTTTTGCAGCTTCTGGAGGTGCCCCCATTGCTTGGCTTATGGCCCCACCTCCATCTTCAAGGCCAACAGCGTGTCATCTCCCAATTTCAATGCCCCACACTCCTATCTCTGACTTTCCTTCCACCATGACATCTTACTCTGAACCTCTCTCTGCTTCCCTGTTCCTCTTACTTAGGACCCTTGTGATTATATTGAACTCACTCAGATAATCCAGAATGATCTCCCCATCCCAAGATCTTTAAGTTACTCACATCTGCAAAATACCTTTTTCTGTGTAAGGTGACATATTCACAGGTTCTGAGGACTAGGCCGTGGACATCTTTGGGGGGCTGCTACTCTGCCTTCCACAGATTCCTTCCTGCGAGGCTGTGGTGGCAGCAGGATGAGCTCTGCTGGCTGTGGATAGACTCATCTGGGAGGCGCACCCCCTTCTGCAGCCCCAGGCCCTGGCGCCCCTTGCAGAAGGGTGCCACACTACTGGAGGGGAGAGGAGTGCGAGCAGCTCCAGGACACACATGATATTTAAAGCATCTAGTTCCTAGAAACACTTCCTTTAGGTCCATTATGGGCCTGGCCCCCGTAAGAATTTAGTGAATGAATGACTGGCTGACTGAATGACATGTGTCCGCATGCATCACATACCCTTCATGCCACACCCATCAGTTCCTGTCAGGTATTCCTTCAAGAATAGTCAGCAGTGCCCCCGAATGTACAGATACAACCCAGGCTCAGCCTGGTCTATCTGACCCCAGTCTGATGGTCAGCCTCACCTCGCACTGCACTCATTCGTCCATGAGCCCTGCCTGCTAGCCTCGCAGGGCTGCTTGGGAGCAAAATCAGCAAGCACAGAGTGCTCACCCAGTTCCAGGACCTGTTCTGAGGGCTCCACCTGTATTCACTCACCTAAGTCCAGCAACAACCCTATACCTAGGTACTATAATTACCCTCATTTTACAAATAAGGAAACAGGTCTGGAGCAGTGCAGCATCTTTCCCAGGTCCATGGCGAGTTCTCGTGAGCACAGCCAGGATTCCAGCTTGGGTGGTTAGCTTCAGAGCCTGTGGTTTTAAGTGTTGTATTAGACCACCTCTCAGGACATCCTAGGCTGCTCTGCCCTATGTCCTCTGTGCCTTCGTCCTTGCAGCCCTGATCTCTAGGGAGCCAGTTTCTCTTTCAAGGTGCAACCGACTGTGCCTTGACCGTGCCCCACCCTTGCCCTCCCACCTCCCACCGTCCCCACTGGGCTCTCCCTGAGTGTTCACAGCAGTGCACCTTGGGGTCATTCTGCACTGCAGTTCAAGCTGCCCACATGTCTGGGTTGCTGGAGCCCAGCCCAGAGGCCCCATGAGTATTTGGGTTCTTACATCTCAGAGCCCCTGGAGCCGCTGGGCTGGCTCACTGCCAGCCCCACATGGGAGGGGTAGCTGATTCCTGCCTAGGCTCTACATACTTCCCACCTGAGAGGGAACCCTGTAGATCAGAGGTTCTCAACCTTTGGTGGGTCGTGGAACCTCTTTGAGGCTCTCATGAAAGCCAGGGCAGCTTCTACCCAGAAAAACACTCATGCGCACACAATGTAGACCATCTAATTGGGTTCCTGGCATTCATGAAGCCCATTTGGGACCCCTGGTTAAGAACCTCTCCCCATGGAAGGGAAGCTGGCATTTACAGAACCTCTTGTGGTCATCAGTCCTGTTGCTAGAGCCTTTCAAATACATTGTCTCTTTGAAGCCTCTCAGCCCTCCGGAAGCAGGCCTTTCAGAGTCTGCCCTAAGTTACACAGCTGGTAGGGGGCTGGGCACCAGCAGCCTAGCCCTCCAGTCTTTGAAATCCCTGCTGTCCCCAGCCCTGGCCTCAGAAGCTGAGAAGCTGTGTGTGTGAGCCCTGCAGATGAGGAATTGGCTACGACAGGATGGCAGTGACCCCCACTATCTCCTCAGAACCCTGGGAAGGAATCTGGGAAGCAGCTCTGCTTGCTGGCCAAGATGTTGGAGACCCTGAGCCATCTTTGGCCTCAGGGTAGAGATGCTGGGGGCTGGGTTGACAACAGCCTGTCGGAGCAGAGGGACCCAGATGCTGGAAGGAAGCAGATAGTGGCCAGAATGGGACTTCCTGAGTGCCTGCAAGGTTAGCGGGGAGGACCTAAAGCCAGGGTGGAAGCTGGGGCCTCACTGGGGAGCAGCTCAGCTCCTCCTCTACCCTACACCCAGCACGCAGCTGTTGGGGGAGGTCTTTGGGGCTACCTGCTGGGACTGCTGTTGGCTCTGGTGTTGCTGGACTCAATTTGACCAGATTGAAGGAGGTCGGAGGACTGGACAGGGTTCAGGGTCACCCAAGGTCAAGAGGATTGCCGTCTGGTCAGGCTCTGTCCCTAGCTTGTTAGGTGACTTTTGGCCACCCCTTCTTGTCACTGGGCTGCAGGCCTCCATCTGGCCAACAAGCCTCTATCTGGCCAACAAGCAACTAGGCCATCTCAAGGGCTTCTCCCTAGTTCTGACATCTTTAATGCTAGGATCTCTGTCCCTGTAACAGTCAAGGACCTGGGACCATCCTAACTTCCTTCAGCCACCAAAGGAAGTTATCTGTGTGCCAGGCACTGGGCTGCATACTGAGGCTCTATCAAGGCGGCCAACCCCACCGCTGTCTGTGGGGAGCTCCCAGTTGGGCAGGGAAAAGAAGCATCGAGAAGCTGCATATACACCTGGGGCTCTGACAGTCACGTCTATGGAGTGCCCAGGAGCTAGATGTTCTGGATCTGAGTGCAGAAATGGCTCATGCATCGATCGGGAGTGGGCGCAGACAGGCCCCATGAGGAGACAGGGTGAAGAGGAAGGAGCCACATGAATGTCATTCCTGCTGGGGGCTCTCGGGCTGGAAGGCGGTGTGAGAAGTAGTGCTGAAACAGTGCACCTTGCAAATCTGTTGCAGTGCTAGAACGAGAATTTCTTTACACACCCAGGGCCTGTGTGCTACACACCTAGGGCCTGCCCAAAGCAGACACTCTGCAAATGAGAGAGCTCTTAGGGCTCCGTTTTACAGACAAGAGGCCCAGCGGGGGTTGCAGTTACTTGTCTAAGACCACAGAGAAGCTTCATGGCAGAACTCATTCTCACCCAGGCTGGACTGGCTTCCAGCCCCACACACTTTTTCTCATACCACTTGGCTCTACGTTGCTTTTAGCTCGTTCTGAAATCAAAAATCTCTCATTCAAGTCAAAGATTTGCTGGCATCATTCATTTTCAAAAGTATGTGTGGGTCCTGAGGGCGATTCCCCGAGGAGTCTTGTCTTTGCCAGCCCTCATCTCTGAAAGCCCTCGGTCTGTGCCCACCTTGAGTTTGGTGCCAGGCTTCTGGGTAGCATGGTCTTCCCTGTGCAGGTGCCAGTCCCTCATCCTGACTGTTGCTTGGTCCTTCAGTGGGAGGTTCTGGTGGCAGGGAAAGCAACAGGCCAAGGCAGCAATCAGGAAGGCCGAGGAGGGAGGTAAAGGGGTGAAAGGTAAAGGCCCACTCACTGCCCCACCTTCACGCAGCTGGGAGTCCTCTGTTGGAGTTTTCCTCTATGCTCTGTCTTAGCTGTTCTCAAAAGCTCTGACCAATCTGAGGGTCCTTGCAGCTTCAGCTTGGGCAGAGTGGGGATGGGGTTTGTCATAAAGAGAAGACTCATCTGATGTGTGCTGCTTTGCTTCCTCTCCCTCATGACCAGCATTTCTAGTCCCAGCTCCAGGCCATTGTCCCAGGGAGGTGGCCTTCCTGACTTCACAACAGCTTTCTTTGGAGTGGTGCGGACATGAGGAAACACACCCAGGTTGAGATCCTGTTGACAAATGTTACATGGTCATGTGACTTGCTGCTGTTCTCCATTCAGACTCACACGGCCTGCTCAAATAACTAATCGAACTACTAACCAAGTGCAGGGACCTAGCAGACGAGTTAAGACAGGCAGGCGTCCTTTCCATGCTTCCTGTTGGTGGCCCCGGACAGGCCAGGAGAACACTTTGCATCCAGACTTTACCTACATATGGGGCCAATGAGTGAGAGGGTAGCATTTGGGCCCTTTTGGCCGCAAACGGTGAGAGCAAGCTCATCTTCCCCAGAATGTCCTCATGCAGCCTGCACAGTGTAGAGGGAGGAGCACTAGCTCTACACTAGAGGGAGAGACTGCCAGGGCATGCAGGTTCAAGTCCTGCCCAGCACCCACCAGCTCTGCGACCTTGGGCAACGTGCTTCACCTCCCCGAGCCTTCATTTCCTCATTTGCTGAATGTGAATAATAACACCTGCCTCTTGGGGCTGCTTTTGAAGACTGATTCTTACATATTGGATGTACATGACCCAGTACAGCCCTGGACTAAGCCAGAAATGAAGTGTTGGATTAGTCTGATTATGACAATGCGTCCCATACTCAGAGGTGGCGCTGACACCATTGTGCCAGCTATTGTTACCGTCAGGGGTTAATGTGTGTCTTGAGCACAGTGGGCTCTTCCTGTGGTGGACCCTCCCAACCCTGGTCAGAGGACAGAATTACACAATTTGGGGAGCTCATCCCCCAACTGGTGAGGCTACAGAGGCTCCTTCCTATGCTCATAGGCTTTGTGCATATCAAGTCCCATATTTATGTGTGCGTCGAGCCATTCTAGAATTACCTGTAGATGAAACCATCCTAGGGCTTCCAGTTCATTGATCCCTCATTAGCTAGAACTTTCCACCCTGTGTATGTGACAGTGCATCATTTCCTGGGACTGGGGGGAGGAGCTCATAACCGTTTTTGGTGATGACATAATTTTCTTTCTTAAGAAAGCAGACTGAGTCACTTTAGGTTCGACCATCCCAACAAGCTTCTCTCAGCGGGCGGTGTTCCGCCTTAGCAGCCACTGGGAGGCAAACAGAGGATATGTTCTGAGGACAGTGGTGCTAGGGAGGGTACTGGAGTCCTGCAGTTGGGCCCCAGTTCTGTCACTTGCTGCTCTCGTTGTGGAACATGACTGACATGTTGTATATAGAGCTCTCCAGGCCGGACAGAGCTTTCAACATGGTTTTTACCCTCACAACAGTGTGGGGAAGCAGGCAGGGCAAGGATAGCTCGATTCCCCATTGTTTTTCAGATGAGGAAGCCGAACTATAGCGAGTTTAAGTGGCATATCCAAGGCCCTGCACTTGGTGGCGAGGTAAGGGGTAGCATTCAAAACACTGCTCTGGAGCCCACAGCAGCATTTGAATTGGGCCAAAAATCTCATACTGGACTCAACACAGGGCTGTCTGCCCATGGCACACAAACAGCTGCAAGGCAGACCCCTGAAGTCTGCCTGGTACATCACAGCATCTGTCCAGGCATTCACTGGTCATTGAATATCCTTTTTTGTAAATACCTGTTAAGCTGTTTTGATACTTTTTATAGTGAGTTGTTGGCCTTTTTCTTATTGATCTGTGTGAGTCTGTATATTCTGGGATACTACTCCTTTGTCCCTTTTGTATCTTCTCCCAGACTGTGGTTTAGATTTTGTTTTTTTTAAATTTTGTTATGAAAATTCTGAAACATACAGAAAAGCTTAAAGATGACTCTCATATGCACCTCCTAGGTCCTACAACTAGCATTTTACTTTTTGTGCTCCTCTATCATTTATGCATCATCCTATCTACCCATCAGTCCATCTTCTTTTTGATGCATTTCAAAGTTGCATTGTCTGCATAGCATTAGTATTTGTTTACAGTTCTTTTTTTATTCTGAGATGAAATTTGCATATAATGAAATGCACAAATCAAAAGTGTTTCATTTCACAAGTTTGGAAAAATAGATACATCTGTGTAACCAAACCTCTCTGGAGAATTAGAACATCACCATCATCCTGGCAAGGTCCCTCATGCTATTTCCCCCACCTTCCATAGACAACCAATGTTCTCATTTTTTTCCACCATAGACTAGATTGACCTGGTCTAGAATCTCACTTAAATAGATTCATAGAGTATGTATGTTTTTTTAATGTGCTCTTTCACTCAGCATAATGATTATGAAGTTCAACCACGTTGTTGCATGTCTCACTGATTTTTTTCTTTTTCTTGCAGAGTTGTATTTCATTATAGGAATTTACCACAATTTGTTTATCCATCCTCCTATTAATGGACACCTGAACTGTTAATAGGGTTTTAGCTTTTGTGGACAAAACTGCTATGAATATTCTTTTGTGAAATATTTTGTAGACATTTATCTTCATTTCTTTTTGTTAAATACCTAAGAATGTAATTGCTCGGTCATAATATAAGTACATGTTTAGGTTTATAAGAAACTGAAGTAGGCCAAAGTGGTTGTACCATTTAACAGTCACATCAACAATATGTAAAAATATTAGTTGCTCCATATCCAACACTTGGTGTTTTTATTCTTTTTAATTTTAGCCATTCAGGTGGGTGTAATTATATCTTATTGTGATTTTAATTTGCATTTCCCTAATGACTAATGTTGCTGAGCATCTTTTCACATGCCTATTGGCTACTTGTACATCTTCTTTAATGAAGTGCCTGTGTAAATATTTTGTCCATTTATTGAGTTGTCTTTTTATTATTGAGTTTTAGCACTCCTCTTTTTTTATATGCTGGATACCAGTCCTTTGTCAGATACATATTTTGCAAATACTTGGACCCAGTCAGTGACTTGTCGCTATATTTTTTAAATGATGTCTTTTTAAAAATAGGCTTTATTATTTAGAACAGTTTTCGATTTTTAGAAAAACTGAGATGATCGTACAGAGAATTCCCATATACCTCTCACCCAGTTTCCTCTATTATTAATGCCTTATATTAGTGTGGTATGTTTGTGACAAATAATAAGCCTAGATTGATACATTATAATTTACTAAGATCCATACTTCATTTATATTCCCTTAGTTTCTATCTAATGTCCTTTTTCTGTCCTAGAATCCTATCAAGGATTTATTACACTTAGTTGTCATCTCTCCTTAGACTCCTCTTGGCTGTGATGGTTTCTCGGACTTCTCTTGTTTTTGATCATCTTAGTAGCTGTAAGGCGTCCTA
Source organism: Phataginus tricuspis (assembly GCA_029783875.1). Classification (NCBI taxonomy): domain Eukaryota; kingdom Metazoa; phylum Chordata; class Mammalia; order Pholidota; family Manidae; genus Phataginus; species Phataginus tricuspis. Next base: position 125,786,277 of record JAQQAC010016209.1, on the reverse strand, counting down.
GTCAGGCATGTTGCAGGATGCCCCTCCACTGGGATTTGGCTGATGTTTTTCTCATGATTAGACTAGTCTTATGGGTTTATGAAGACCATGGAGGTATAGTGCCATTTGGATCACATCATACCAACATATCTCATCACTGTTTATGTTGACCTTGATCCCTGGCTGAGATAATTGTTTGTTGGTTTCTCCACTATAAGTTACTCTTTCTTTCTCCCTTTCCATATTGTCCTCTTTGGAAGGATTCACTAGGAGCAGCCCACACTTAAGGAGTGGGGAGTTATGCTCTCTCTTCTTTGGAGCACAGTATCCACATAAATTATTTGGAATTCATCCACACATGTCTTAATGATATTATTTGATGAGCAGAAGTATTTAATTTTGATGAAGATATGCATAGATAAATACATATAATGTGGTTACTATTTTCTGTGCCCTGTCCAAGAAATCTTTGCTTACCCACAAGTCATAAAGATATTTTCAACCCATACCTACATCAAACACAAAAATTTAATTGCAGATGTTTCATGTTAACTAAGCATAAAGGCTTACACCACAAAGCTTGTGGAAGAGAACATAAGTATGAGGGTTATGCTCGCCTCATCAAACTAGTCAAGACGTCCTCCTCTTCTCTGTTTTGTGGAAGTATTTGTGAAAGATTGTTCTTTCTCCCTCAAATGTCTGATGCAATACACCAGTGAAACCATTTTACTTTGGAGTTTTCTTTATGGGAATGTGTTTGATAAAAATTTGCTTTCTTTAATAGGTATGAAATGCACATTGTTTCATCTTGTGTCCATTTCAGTACATGCTTATTTTCAAAAAATTTGTTCAGTTTATCCAAATTGTCAAATTTATTGGCATAAAGTTGTTCATGGTATTTCATTATTATCCTTTTAGGATCCACAGTGATATTTCCTCTTTTGTTCTTATTATTGCTAATTTGTGCTCTCTTTATTTTCTTGATTAACCTAGCCACAGACTTATCCATTTTTGTTGATGTTTTTGCCTTGTTAATTTTCTCCATTATTTTTTCTATTTCATTTGCCTCTGCTCTTCTCTATTTTTTCTTAACTTCTACTTACTTTGCTTACTTTTTTCTACCTCCTTAGTGTGGAAACTTGGTCATTAATTTTAAACCATTTTTCTTCTCTAAGCATTCAAAGTTATAACCTTTTCTTTATACTTTATATATACATTATAGGTTTCATTATAATTATATATATATTCATTATACATGTATACTTTATACTGCCTCTCTTGCTTTAATTGTGTTTTGATTGTCATGCAGTTCAAAATATTTTGTAATTTCCCTTATGATTTCTTCTTTGACATATATGTTATTTAGAAGTATATTGTTTAATTTCCAAATATTTCAGAGTTTTTTGGTTATTGAATTGTTGTTGATTTCTTATTTAATTCCACTGTGATCTAAGAACATCCACAATTTCATTTCTGTCAAATTTACTTTTCTTGGATTATTTGGATACACTATAGGTTTCCATTTTATTTAATTAATTTTTAGTTATGCCTCTTTACATCTTTTTTAGAATTGTACTGAGGATTATTATATACCTTCATAACCTTTCACAACCTACTTAGAGATAATATTATACCACTTTACATCAAATGTGGAAAACTTGCAACAGTATATGTCTGCCCTTTCCCAATTTTTGTAATTGTCATATGTATTACATCTTACTGACATTATACACTACACAATACAATGTAATTTTTCCATAAACAATCATATGTATTTTTAAGAACTCAAGAGGAAAATCATCTTTTACATTTATTCCTATTTACCACTTCCAATGCACTTCATTTCATCTAAACATAGAAGTTTCCATCCATCTGGTGTCATTTCCCTTCAGCCCAAGAGTTTCCTTGAACATTTCTTATAATGCATATCTGCTGGTGATTAATTCTGTTGGTTATCTTTTATCTTTAAAAAATGCCTTTCCTTCGCCTTCATTCTTGATTTTTGCTGCATATGGAATTCTTGGCTGTGTTCTTTCATTGCTGTGAAGATATTCCCCTGTGTTTGCGACTCCATTGTATTTCATGGGTAGTGAGCTGCGATTGCTCTCCATGTCATTTTCCTCTAGCTGCTTTCAAGATTTTATCCTGATCTTTGATTTTTAGCAGTTCGGCTATGATGTAGCAGGCGTGGTTTTTCTTTGCATTCCTCTTGCTTAGAATTCAGTGAACTGCTTCTTGAATCTGCAATTTTGTGTCCTACACAAAATTTGGGAAGTTTACTTTTTTCAAATAAATATTTTTTTCTGCTTCATTCTCACTCCTCTACTTCTGGGCCTCCAGCTATATATGTTTTACATGTTTTCACAATGTTCCAAAGATTCTCTAAGAATCTGGAATTTTTTTTTCTTTAATTTTTTCCTCTCTGTTCTTCAGAATGGATAATTCCTATTAATTATCTTCATTTTTTTCTGATTCTTCTGTCATTTCCATTCTGTTGTTAAGCCTACTCAGTAAATTTTTATTTCAGATATTGTATGCTTTAGTTCTAAAATTTTTATTTGGTTCATTATTATAATTTTTATTTCTTTGTAGACATTTTCTGTCTTTTCATTCTTTCCAATATATTTCCCTTTAAATCCCTCAACAAAGCTATAATAGCTGCTTTTAAAACCTTTGCTGATTCCAACACCTGGGTCATTTCCTTTTCTTTTGAGTTTTTCTCACATTTTTCTGTTTTTCTTATATTTAGATTTTTTTATTGAGGTAAAATTTGTATATAACATTATATGTTTCATTATAATTATATATTCAGTATATATATTCATTATAATTCAAACATCTGTATACACTACAAAGTAGTCACCACCAAAAGTCAAGTTACCAGTCATCACCGGACAACTGATCCCCTTCACCATTTCTTCCACCCCTCTGAGCCCTGTCCCCTTCTAATAGCCATCAGTCTGTTCTCTGTATGGATGACCTTGTTTTTGCATTGCTCTGTTTGTTCGCTTGTTCTGTTTTTTTAGATTCCGCGTATGAGAGAAATTATATGATATTTGTCTTTTTCCACCTGATTTATTCACTGAGCATAATACCCTCAAGTCCCACCCAAGTTGCAAATGGTAAGATTTCTTTCTTTTCTTATGGCTGAGTAACATTCCATGGTATATATGTACCACCTCTTCTTTATCCATTTATCCATTGATGGACACTTCGGTTGTTTCTGTATCTTGGCTATTGTAAATAATGCTGCAATGAACATAAGGGTGCAGATATCTTTGAATTAGTGTTCTTGTATTCATTGGATAATATGCAGAAGTGAAACAGCTGGGTAGTATTTTTCTTAATTTTTTGAGGAATCTCCATACTGTTTTCCATAGTGGCTGCACCAACTTACATTCCCACCAACAGTGTACGAGGGTTCCCTTTTCTCCACATCCTTTCCACCTCTTGATATTTCTTGTCTCTTTTTTTTCCACCAGTGTTATTTCTTGCTTCTTGATAATGGCCATTCTGACAGGTGTGAAGTTATACCTCATTGTGGTTTTGATTTGCATTTCCCTGATGACTGGTGATGTTGAGCATCTTTTTGTGCACCTGTTGGCCATTTGCGTGTCTTCTTTAGGAAAATATCTATTCAGTTCCTTTGCACATTTTTTAATCAGATTGTTTTTATATTTGCTGTTGAGTTGTATAAGTTCCTTGTATATATTGAATATTAACTCCTTATCAGATAGATGATTTTCAAATATTTTCTTTCATTCAGTAGGGTGTCTTTTTGTTTTGACGATGGTTTCCTTTACATGAAGACACTTTTTAGTTTGATATAATTTCATTTGTTTATTTTTGGTTTTGCTTCCTTTGCCTTTGGAGTCAGATCTATAAGCACATTCCTAAGACATTTCAAGGAGCTTACTTCTGGAAATGTTTTCTTCTGGGAATTTCATGGTTTCAGGTCTTACATCCAAGTCTTTAATTCATTTTGAGTTCATTTGTGTGTATGGTATAAGATGGTAGTCTTGTTTCATTCTTTTGCATGTGGCTGTCCAGTTTTCCAAGCGCCACTTATTGAAGAGACTGTCTTCTCTCCATTGTATGTTCTTGGATCCTTTATCATAAATTAATTGTCCATATATGTGTGGGTTTGTTTCTGGCTCTCAGTTCTTTTCCATTGACCTGTGTGTCTGTTTTCATGTTAGTACCATACTGTTTTGACTGTAACTTTGTAGTATAGTTTGAAATCAAGGAACATGATAACTCCAGCTTTATTCTTCTTTCTCAAGATTGCTTTGGCTATTTGGGCTCTTGTGTGGTTCCATACAAATTTTAGAATCATTTGTTGTAGTTCTAGGAAAATGCAATTGGAATTTTGATAGTGATTATATTGAATCTGTGGATTGCTTTGGATAGTATGGCCATTTTAATAACATTAATTCTTCTAATCCATGAGCCCTGGATATATTTCCATTTATTTGTGTCTTCTTCAGTTTCTTTCATCAGTGTCTTATAGTTCACAGTGTACTAGACTTTTTTACCTTTTTGGCTAAATTTATTCCTAGGTATTTTATTCTTTTTGATGCAATTGTAAATGGGATTGCTTTGTTAATTTCTCTTTCTGATAGTTCATTATTAGTGTGTAGACATACCACAGAATTCTTTGTATTGATTTTCTATATTGCAACTTTACTGGATTTATTAGTTCTAACAGTTTGTTTGTTTTGGTTCTAACAGCTTTCTATATACAGTATCATGTCATCTGTAAATAGTGACAGCTTTACTCCTTCCTCTCTGATTTGGATGCCTTTTATTTTATTTTATTTTATTATTTTTTGCTTTCTTATTGCAATGGCTAAGGTTTCCAATACTCTGTTGAATAAAAATGGTGAGTTGAGATCCTTGTCTTATTCCTGATCTAAGAGGAAAAACTTTCAGTGTTTCACTGTTGAGTGTAATGTTAGCTGTAGGTTTGTTATATATGACCTTTATTATGTTGAGGTATGTTCCCTTTATACCTACTTTGTTGAGAGTTTTTATCAATAAATGGAAGATGAAAATTGTCAAATTCTTTTTCTGCATCTATTGCAATGATACAATTTTTATCCTTTGTTTTGCATTGATTTGCAGATGTTCAACCACCCTTGCATCCCTGAATCAATCCCACTTGATCATGATGTATGATCCTTTTAATGTGTCATTGAATTTAGTTTGCTAATATTTTGTTGAGAATTTTTGCATCTATGTTCATCAAGGATATTGGCCTGTAACTTTCTTTAGCAGTGTCCTTGTCTATTTTTGGTATCAGGGTAACGGTAATGCTGGCGTCATAAAATGAGTTTGGAAACATTGCCTCATCTTCAGTTTTTTTGGAAGAGTCTGAGAAGGATAGGAATTAAGTTTTCTTTGATTATTTGGTAGAATTCACTAGTGAAACCATCTGGTCCTGTGCATTTGTTTGTTGGCAGGTTTTTGATTACTGATTCAATGTCCTTCCTAGAAATTGGTCTATTCAGATTTTCTATTTCTTCATGACTCAATCTGGGAAGATTGCATGTTTCTAGGAATTTATCCATTTCTTCTAGGTTATCCAATTTTTTGGCATATAATTGTTCATAGTAGTTTAGTATGATCCTTTGCATTTCTATGATAGCAATTGTAACTTTTGTTTCTGGTTTCATTTATTTGAGCCCTCTCTCTTTTTTTTTAAGTGGTGAATCTAGCTAAAGGAGGTGCTATTTGAAGGGAACCTCAAAGTACAAGTAAGGTTTAGGTGGTGAGCTCTTTGGAGGCCAGAATTGACTTCCTCAGCCCATTGTTTTACTCCCTCTACAAGCCTCTCTGGGCCATTTCTTCCATTCTTGTGCTTTAATTTCCATCTACATGCAGTTATCTCCCTGATCTTGGTCTCTAGCCTAGACCTCTCCCCAAAAAGCCAAATGTTTTTGAGGTATCTACACTGAACATTCCATAGCCACTGGAATGGAAGTGTTCAGCAACTTCTAACACCACCCAACCAGTTCTTTCTCCAGGGCATGGCATCGGCATCTACCCAGTCACCCAAGTCAGATTTCTCAGAATTACCCTTAATTCTTCCCTTTCTCCCATGTAATCCGCCAGCAAGTCCTGCCACTTTACCTCTAACTATTTCTAGAATGTATCTCCTCAGAAATACTTCCATCACTGCTCTAATCTAGGTATTTATCATCTCTCACCTGGGTTATTCTAATTTCCCCCTCACTGGCTCCCCCTGGAACCTCCTCTACACATCAGCTGGAGGGATTTACCTAAAATGCAAATTCAACCACATCACCCCCATGCTTAAATCTCTCTAATGGCTCCCCAACACGAAAAACTTGGGTTTTAGAGACAGCCCTTTTGAAGGTGCTTCAAACTGAATTAGTGTGATCCTGCCACAGACACTATGGGTGAGCTCAGGCAAGTCCCTTTCCTTCTCTGGGCCTCAGTCTCCATCTAAAAAATGAGGAAGCTGGAATAGGTCTGTGTTTCCCAACAGGTGATGTCTGTCTTAGGTCTGCACCTGCCACAGTAGGTACTCAGACAATGAGTATAAACAGGGGGTGCAGTAAAAAATGGGGAAATTTGAAAGTGTGGCTAGTTTGGATGAAGATAATAGATATCCAGACATGAAGGAACAGCAGATTGTTCCCAGAAAGAAATGAGTACAGGGCTCAATAGGGAGAGCATCCTAACCACAGTAGTGATGGGTGTTCCTTTGACTTATATACCCATGCTGCTGGCCATGTCAGTTCAAGGCCATCCTCAATTATTTTCTTCTGGGAGAGTTTAGCTGGGGACTCTGGTGGCAGGAAGATAAGCTGCCCCACTCATCTTCCTTTCATTGCACATAAAGCATCACCAACACTTATAAATGTCAACTCTAAGTAGTTCTGCTATTGAATAAGTGCTTTTATATCTCTGGACCATGTCCTGGACAAGGCAGAAGGTTTCGTGGCACTGGGCATGGGGCCTGGCCTGCCGTATTCCTCAGCTGGGTATTGCATTAGCGCTGATTGCTGGCAAATCTGTCAGCCCAGGGCTGTTTTTCTAATCAAAATGGTCAATTTAGCACTTGGGAAAGACTTGTCAGCTGGGCCACATAACTTTCTCCTCCTGGTAGAAATAAAGTAGGCAGAGACAGTGGAAGCTTCTGTGAATAGTTTTTCACGCACCCCCAAATCACTGAGGCCCTCTCCTGTCTGGCCACTTCAAGGCTATTCACTGTGGTTCACCCCAGACCTGTCCTGAGGCTGTTGGGAGAGACTGGATCCTCTTGCTTGCTGGAGTTTCCCAACACCTCTCATGACAGAGGGAGAAGGAGGCAAAAAGCATTTCCTGATCCCTAAGGCAGGAAGACTGGGGTTTTATTTACTTTATCAGGGTCCCTCTTTGGCAATATTTCACTTTCTACCTTGTTTTAGTAATACGATGCCACTACTAGTAGCTGAGATGTATTGACTTGACTACATGCCAGGCACTGTGCTGCATGCTTTCCATGTACTGGCTCATTAACTCCTCATAATAACCCAACAAGGGTTGGTACTAATATTTTCCCTATTTTGTAGATAGTGAAACTAAGGCAAAAAAACAAAAAAGGATATAAATCAACTTGCTGTGGATAAAGGGAAGGTTCCTATGGCCAGGATTCTCACCTGGCCCTGGTTGCCTGGCTCACTACACACGTGTGGGAAATACGTGGTTATTGACTCTATATAAAGAGCTCTGTGCAGTGCTCAGGGCAGTATGGTGGTACAGCTGCAAGGCTGCAGGAGAGCAGAGACTGGAGTGGTGGCAGTGCCAAGGACAGAAAGGCCCAGAGGCAGACACCAGTTTGCTGCATGCAGACTCACTCTGAGTGGATGTGATTCTGGTGATTGACCTGCCACCGTGGAAGTAAAGTTGGGTATAAACACTTTCACCCCAAGAATGTTCCACTGTCATTTCTCTGGTCACATTGAATCCATAGTGAACTTGTCCGGGGCTGAAACCCATTGGCAAGACAGTCGGCGATAGGCGGCAGGGTTCATTGGTGACCAAGGAAAAAGAAGAGGCTGCCCTCATGGAAGGAGTGTTTCAGCAGGCTGCACCTGTGGACAGGGAGACACTCGAGTGTCCCCCTGTGGACATGTGGTGCTGTGAAGAGGTGGAGGACTGGGGGCCACCCCAAGAGAAAGAAAATTTGTTGCTGACTGAAATGGCGTCAGTACGATGTGCTGTGGAAATAGTAAAGGCCTGAGAGGCAGCAGCTCGCAGGCTGCCAGGTGCGGGGGGGGCAGGTGAAGGAAGGGCCCGAGAGGAGGCGGCCTGAGAAGGAAGGGCATGAGAAGCAGCAGCACGCAGGCTGCCAGGTGCCGTGGGACAAGAGAAAGATGTAGTGGAGCCGTGAGCCCCAGGAATGGAGGAGCGGAGGTTTGACCAACAGGTGGGGGTGGAGGCCCCTCGTCGGTGGAGACCCCACCTGGTGGAAAGCCAGAAGGACTCGGCAACCGCGGGTGCCTCCAGGAGAGGTGCAGCCCCTCCTCGGTCGTGGAGCACTCCACACTCTGCTTCTATGCTCAGGCTCAGGCACAAAAGGAAATACGGTCTGCTTCTCTGAGGAAGAATTTAAAGGGCTCCGTGAAGGTCACAAGGACCCAGATGTGGGTTGAGTTGATAAAGGCAGGAGCAGACAGAGAGAAATTGAATGGAAAGTCAAATAGACTCTTACTGGAGCTGTGGCAACAACTGAGAGTGGAGCAGCAGTTCCGGCTGCTGAGGACGAAGCTGAGGCAGAGATGAACAAGATCGGCCTGTCGGACTTTCTGCTGGATCGGCCGGAGAAGGTGGGTACTGTAAGGCCCACCCACGGTCCTTTTGGTTAACTCATTTGAGTAGAACCGGTTTGAATACAGCCAGGATGACCACTTGGTGGCGATGGATCTCCTCAGGCTTGAGGGTTATTTGTCATAATCATTGTCATTTGTATGTTGTATTATGTTATGATGGAATTTGGTTACAGTGCTCCAGCTTCCTTGCACAGGGACCATTGCAGAGGATTGAGGGCACATAGATTGAGAGGTAAGAATCCTGGAGGAGTGGAGTGTGGATAGTGAAGGTTCCTGTGGCCAGGATTCTCACCTGGCCCTGGTCGGCTAGCTCAGTACACACGTGTGAGCAATGTGCCGTTATTGACTCTATATAAAGAGCCCTGCCCAGTGCTCTGGGCGACACGGTGGCACAGCTGCAAGGCTACAGGAGAGCAGAGCAGAGGCTGGAGTGGTGGCAGTGCCGAGGACAGAGGCCCAGAGGCAGAGACCGGCTTGCTGCATGCAGACTCGCTCTGCGTAAACAGGATTCTAGTGATTGACCTGCCACCATGGGAATAATACTGTCATTTCTTTGGTCACATTGAATCCATAGTGAACTTGTCCGGGGTTGAAACCCATTGGCAAGACAGCAAGACACTTGCTCAAGGCCATACAAGAAGGAGATGGCAAAGCTGGGATCCCAAGTTAGCCTGGTTTGCAACACACCTGCTCTTGACCATGATGCCACGTTGGATCTCTGTCAGTTGTTTACTCATGTGGCTCTACCAGAGGTGGTGGGCTCTTTGATGGCAAAGACCATATGTCTTGCCAAGGAGTTTCAGCCCCAGGCAGGTTCACTATATAGGGATTCAATGAGACCGAAAAACGAAAAAGGAACGTTCTTGGGGTGAAAGGGTTAAACCCAACTTTATTCCCACGGTGGCAGGTCTATCACTAGAATCCCGTCCACTCAGAGTGAGCCTGCATGCAGCAAGCCAGTCTCTGCCTCTGGGCCTCTGTCCCCGGTGCTGCCACCACTCCAGTCTCTGCTCTCCTGCAGCCTTGCAGCTGTGCCACCAAGTCACACAGAGCACTGGGCGGAGCTCTTTATATAGAGTCAATAACAATGTACTGCCCACATGTGTGTAGTGAGCCAGTTGACCAGGGCCAGGTGGGAAGCCTGGCCATAGGAACCTTTATCCGCACCATATCTGGTTTGTGGTAAAACCTGGCACATAGTGGGTGGTGAGGGGAGCTTGGTAGTCAGTGCAAGGCTGCCTGCACCACAGCATTGTAGTTTACTTGTCAAGCGTGTCAGGGAAAGTTCTGTGCCAGGTAGGCTCAGGGAAACAAGTGCATCTGCTGCTTACTTCCCAAGCCTGGCATCCCCCAAAGATAATTACTGTGGACTCTCAGCTGTTGGAGCTCAGAGCATATTCCACCTCATCTCAGTCTGTTTCCCAAAACAAGTTTGCATTGTTTTGAAACCATGGTGCAGGGCACCCAGAGAGCAAATACAAGTTGATCCCCATAAAACAAGCAGTAACTAAGGCACCAAGAGTGCACGGGACAGCTCTGGGGGGGCTGCAGGAGAAAGCTGACTGGTGCTGAGAGCATGCGCATTTCAGAAAGGGGCCTCCCCATTCCTATGGGAAGCAGCCAGGTCAACTAGAACAGGAGCCCTGGAGTTGCTCCTGTCCTTTAACCCAATAATTCCCCCTCTTGATATTTTATTCCTCAGGAAGCATTTCAACAGAATTAAGATACATGCATGAAGGTGTTCATTATGAGATTGGCTGTAGTAATGCTGGGAACAAATGAATTGCCCAGCAATAAGGGGTGATTAATTAAATTCTGGCATATCCATTCCATTGCATATTATGAGGCTATTTAATATGCTTATTCTGAAACCTGCAGCAGCCTGAGGAATACATGGAACAGAGGTTTTGTAGAGGAAGAGGCACCGCTCTATTTACCTTGTGATCTTGCAACTTCCATTTTCTGCACAGTAAATGACCAAATATAGAGAGCTATATTAGGGTGATGGGATTTTGGTGATTAAAAAGAAGTCTTGCTCATTGTTATGTCTTCACATTTCCAAATGGACTAGTCTGTATGTGTAGTGTGTGTGTATGTGTGTAGGAATCAGCACATAATTTCTCCCCAAAACTAATTCTATTTGCAGTGGATTTCTACATCTACTTGACAATAAAAGTGTATATACGTGTGTGTGTGTATATATATATATATGTGTATATATATATATATGTGTGTATATATACATATATATATAAGGAACAGGTGCTGGTACCATTTGATGCATGATCAGGACCATAACATGTTTAACATGCTATTAAAAAGAAGCCTGGATCCTTCCATGGCACACCTGGCTATTCATGAACTTTTGAAATGAATAAGGCTGTAGCATCTGGTCCGTTGCTGCCATTCCTATCTTTGTAGCCAGCCCTCATCCTAAGTCTTTAATTTGTAAGTGGTGCCTGCCTTACCAGTGAGCAGGGGTGAATCCAGAAGCTTTCTTTCAGAAGAAAAAAAGGAAGTGGGCAGTCTTCCCCAAATAGGAGAAAGCAGCTTATCTCAAGTTCTAAGCTTGCATGTCCATTGGTCCTGTCAGGGCACCTGTAGGCAGAGAACCTCCCAAGCCTTGCTACCAGATAGGGTCTCGTTTAGCCCAGAGGTGGCAGAGAACATGACAGGACAGGTTTTGGAGGCAGCAGTGGTGACCTCCATCTCATGCACCCACCTTTGGTGCTGATGCTCTGCTTAGCCTGGCAAATATCAGCCTTGCTCCACTTCGCCCCACCTCCATGCCTGAAAAATGAGTAGTTACAACTTGGGACTGTGTGCAGTGAAGTTAACAGAGGTTCATAGCATTTGCCTTTCATATCGCCCCACTTCTCCATTCCTGCTACCCCTTTCATAAGTGCTATGTTTTCAGATATTCGGCTTGGAGTAGCTGCCACTGAGCCCCTCACATTGCCACACTAATTCATACCCAGAGGCAATTAAACCCAGGGATATTCAGATGTGGGGGGACCAATTGGCTGCCTTAAGTTGAGGCCTTTACTGTATGGGCCTTTTGTAAAGGCTGGGTTTGGATGCAAAAGGATTTAGACATATCTATTAGATGTATCCATTCTCTCTTTCTCATTGCCTGTCATAGCCTGGGCCAGTAATAAGGAAACTAATGCAGAGGTGAAATGACCTGTCCAAGGTCATGTAGCTAGAAATGACATTGCTTATGCCTTAACCCAGGTCTCTTGCCTTCAAGTCTGATGCTTTTTTGGAAGGTAGCTTCTGCAGAATATGTTCTCATTTGGGCCTGTCTTAAATGGTGTACCCCAATAGCAAGAGTGTATCCACAAGCCTCAGGTAGGTACACTGTTTGCCCGTCCCTGTGCTAGTTATACAGTGGGGCAGCAGTTAAGAAGATGCATTGACCAGCCTGGCCTGTACCAGCCTTTACCAAGTTCAAGGGTTACCCTTGAAGTACTTCACAGGCCGAGTCCCACAGGCCTTGCTGCTTGCTCCTTGTGTAGCTCTCAACTCTCCTGGCCTCATTCCGCTGTACCAGTCTCAGCTTGCCTTTCAGTTACCATTTTCGCTCTTCTTTTTATTTTAATGTCTTTAGTTGTGAAGTATAACATGCAAACAAAAAGATAAATAGCCAAAACATTACAGGTGAACAAATTGCTAGAAAGCAAACACTCATGTAACTCCAGTCCAGATCAGAAAGATACAACATTGCTAGCACCCCAGACACTGCTCACTTGTGCCTCCCAAGCTCTACACCCCCACTCCCCACTATAGGAAACCACTAGCATGGCCTTTCCAGCAATCACTTCCTTGCATAGCTTCTTAGTTTTACCACTTACATATGGATCTCTAAGCACTATACTTTAACTTTGCCTGTATTTTTAAACTTAATATAATTGAAATCATGTAATAAGTATTCTTTCATTCGCGGCTTCCTGCTATTGTTTGCAAGATTGATCCTTGTTATTGATATAGAACATTTCCATTACCCCAAAAAAGCTCCCTTGGGCCCTTTCGCAGTCATACCCCTCCCACCCGAGCTCCAGGCAAGCTCTTATTGCTTTCTGTCACTATAGATGTCTTTGGGTTGATGGAATTTGGGTTGGTTCCAGTTTTTTACTGTTACCAGTGAAGCTGCTATGAACATTTTTGTACAAATATCTGTAAACATATGATTTCATTACTCTTGATTAATATTTATTTTTATTAGAATAAAGTTGCTATACAATATTATATTGGTTTCAGGTGTGACATACTTGATAATTATATACATTACTAGATGCCTGTCACAGTAAGTGTTGTTACCCCATTACCATATCAAGATATTACAATATCATTGGTTATCTTCTCTATGTTGTACTTCCATTCCTATGACTAATTTATATTACAATCTGCTCTTTGTACTTGTATATGCCCTTTACCTATTTCATCCAAACCCCCATCTTCCCCATGGTAACCAACAGTCCATTGTCACTGTTTATCGGTCTATTTCTTTTTTGTTTGTTTTTGTGTTTTAGATTCTGCACATTAAATGAAATCATATGGTTGTTTGTCTTTCTCTACCTGGGTTATTTCACTTAGCATGTTACCCTCTAGGTCCATCCATGTTGTCCCAAATGGCAAGATGTTCTTTTTATGGCTGAGTAATATTCCATTGTGTATGTGTTACCTCATCATCTTTATCCATTCCTCTATTGGTAGGCACTTAGGTTGCTTCTTATCTTGGCTATTGTAAGTAATGCTGCAGTGAACATAGGGGTGCATGTATCTTTTCAAGTCATTGATTTTGATTTCTTTGGGTAAATTCCCAGAAATTGAATTGCTGGGTTATATGGTATTTCTGTTTCTAGTTTTTTGGGGAACCCCCATATTGTTTTCCACAGTGGCTGGACCCAATTACATTCCCACCAACAGTGTAGGAGAGTTCCTTTCCTACACATCCTTGTCAACACTTGTTATTTCTTATCTTTTGGACAGTAGCCATTCTGACAGGTCTGAGATGATACTTCATTGTGGTTTGGATTTGCATTTCCCTGATGATCAGCGATGTGGAGCATCTTTTCATGTGCCTGTTGACCATCTCTATGTCTTCTTAGGAAAAATATCTATTCAGGTCCTCTGCCCATTTTTTAATTGGATTATTTGTGGTTTTTTGGTGTTCAGTTGTTTCAGTTCTTTATGTATTTTCAATAATAGCCCCTTATTGGATATATCACTTGCAAATATATTCTCCCATACAGTAGGTTGCCTTTTTGTTTTGTTGAGGGTTTCCTTTACTGTGCAGAAGTTTTTAGTTTGATGTAGTCCCACTTGTTTATTTTTGCTTTCATTTCCCTTGCCTGGGGAGATGCATCCAGAAAGAAATTGCTCATGTTGATGTTCATGAGATTCTTGCCTATGTTTTTTTCTATGAGTTTTATAATTTCCTGTCTTAAATTTAGGTCTTTAATCCATTTAGACTTTACTTTTGTGTATGGTGTAAGACAGTGATCAAGTTTCATTCTCTTATATGTAGTCCAGTTTTCCCAACACCATTTATTGAAACTTTCTTATCCCCACTGTATTCTCATGGCTCCTTTGTTATATATTAATTGACCACATATGTGTGGGTTTATTTCTGGGCTCTCTATTCTGTTCCATTGATCTATGGGTCTGTTATTGTGCTGGTGCCATACTGTTTTAAACAATTTAGCTTTGTAGTATAGCTTGAAATCAGGGAGTGTGGCACCTCCAGCTTTGTTTTTCTTTCTCAAGATTGATTTGGTTTGGCTATTCGAGGTCTTTTGTAGTTTCATATAAATTTTAAGATTATTTGCTCTAGTTCATTGAAAAATGCCATTGGTATTTTGATAGGGATTGCATTGAATCTTTAAATTGCTTTGGGCAGCATGGCCATTTTGACAATATTGGTTCTTCCTGTCTAAGCATAGGATAGATTTCCATTTTTTTGTGTCTTCTTCAATTTCTTTCATAGTATAGGTCTTTTACCTCCTTGGTTAGGTTTATTCCTAGGTGTTTTATTCTTTTTGATGCAATTTTAAGTGTAATTGTTTTCTCAATTTCTCTTTCTGCTAGTTCATTGTTAGTATGTAGGTATGCAACAGATTTCCATATATTTATTTTGTATCCTGAGACATTGCTGAATCCAGCTGTTCTAGTAGTTTTTTGATGGAGTCTAGGATTTTCTATATATAATATCATGTCATCAGCAAATAATGACAGTTTTACTTCTTCCTTACCAATTTGGATGCCTTTTATTTCTTGTCTGATTGCCATGACTGGGACTTCACTATATTTTGATTAGAAGTGATGAGTGTCTTTTTCCTGATCTTAAAGGGAAGAACTTTCAGCTTTTTGCCATTGAGTATGATGTTGGCTATGGGTTTGTCCTATATGGCCTTTATTATTTTTATGTATGTTCCTTCTATACCTACTTTGTTGAGAGTTTTTATGAATGAATGTTGAATTTTGTCAAATGTTTTTCAGCATCTATTGAGATTATCATATAGTTTGTTATCTTTCCTTTTTTTGATGTGTTGATGTATCACTTTGTTTGGTTTGCAGATATCGTACCATCCTTGCATCCCTGGAACAAATCCCACTTGCTTGTAATGAATGATCTTTTCAGTGTATATTTTAATTTGGTCTGCTAATATTTTGTTGAGGATTTTTGCACTTATGTTCATCAGAGGTATTGGTCTCTAGTTTTCTATTCTTTTTTTTTTGTAGTTTCTTTGCCTGATTTTGGTATTAGAATAATGCTGGCCTCAGAATGAGTTTGGAAGTACTCCCTCCTCTTCTGTTTTTTGGAAAACTTTAAGAAGGTTGGGTATTAGCTCATTTTTAAATGTTTAGTAGAATTCACCAACGAAGCCATCTGGTTCTGGAGTTTTGCTTGTTGGGAGTTTTTTGATTACCAGTTCAGTTTCATTACAAGTTACTGGTATGTTTGAATTTTCTGTTTCTTTCTGGGTCAGTTTTGGAAGATTGTATGTTTCTAGGAGTTTATCCATTTCATCTAGGTTGTCCAATTTATTATAATTTTTCATAGAATTCTCTTATAATTCTTTGAATTTCTGTGGTGTTGGTTGTAACTTCTTTTTCATTTATGATTTTGTTTGTGTCCTCTTTTTTTCCCTTAATAAGTCTGACTAAGGGTTTGTCTCTTGTTTATCTTAAAGAACCAGCTCCTGGTTTCATTGATTTTTTTCTATTGTTTTCTTAGTCTGTATTTTATTTATTTCCACTCTGATCTTATTATGTCTCTACTAGTAATTTTGGGCTCTGTTTGTTCTTTTTCTAATTCCTCCAGTTGTAGGGTTAAGTTGTTTATTTGAGATTGTTCTTGTTTCTTGAGGCAGTCCTGTATTGCTATGTACTTCCCTCTTAGAACCACTTTTGCTGCATCCTACATATTTTGAACCATTGTGTTTCTGTTTTCATTTGTCTCCATGTATTGTTTGATTTCCTCTTTGATCTGTTCCTTGATCCACTGATTATTTAAAAGCATATTCTTTAGCTTCCAAGTATTTGTGTTTTATCCAGTTTTTTCTTGTAATTGATTTCTAGCTTCATACTATTGTGGTCTGAGATGATTCTTGATATAATTTCAATCTTATTAAATTTTTTGAGACTTGTTTTGTGTCATAATATGTGATTTATTTTGGAGAAGGTCTCATGTGCACTTGAGAAAAATGTTTATTCTGTTGCTTTTGGGTAGAATGTTCTGTATGTATCTGTTAAGTCCATTGATCTAATGTGTCATTCAATGCCTCTGTTTCCTTTTTTATTTTCTGTCTGGATGATCTATCCCTTGATGGAAGTGGGTGTTAGAGTCCCCTACTATTGTGTTGCTGTCCCTTTAGATCTGTTAGTATTTGGTTTATATATTTAGGTGCTCCTGTGTTGGGCGCATAGATGTTTATAATTGTTGTTCCTCTGTTGGACTGATCCCTTTATCATTATGTAATGTCCTTGTTTGTCTCTTGTTACTTTCTTTGTTTTGAAATCTATTTTGTCTGATATAAGTATTGAAACTCCAGCTTTTTTTGTTACTATTTGCATGGTATATCTTTTTCCATCCCTTTAGGTTCAGTCTGTGTGTGTCTTTAGGTCTGAAGTGAGTCTCTTATAGGTAACAAATAGATGGGTCTTGTTTTTTTTTTTATCCATTCAGTCACCCTATGTTTTTTGATTGGAGAATTTAGGCTATTTACATTTAAAACAATTACTGATATATATGTACTTACTGCCATTCTTTTAAATGTTTTCTGGTTGTTTTTGTTGTTCTTTGATCCTTTCTTCCTCTCTTACTCTCTCTTGTGTTTTATGACTTTCTTTAGTGTTATGCTTGGGTTCCCTTCTCTTTCTTTTTTGTGTATCTATTACAAGTTTTTGGTTTGTGGTTACCATGGGGTTCTTATATGACACCCTATGAATATAATAATCTATAATTACCTGGTGGTCACTTGAGTTAAAACACATTCTAATAACACTACATTTCTTATTCCCCTTCCTCTGTTTTATGTATATATCACCTTTTGTATGATTTTATTAAGTGACTCCCTTAAGTAATTTTTAGATGCAAATGCTTTTGCTACTTTTGTCTTTTTGATCTTCATACTAGCTTTTACATAATTGATCTACTACCTCTGCTATATGTTTGCTTTACCAGTGGAAAATTTTCCCTTTCTTAAATTCCTTGCTTCTATTTAGGGTCCTTTTTTTTTCCTTTTAAAGAAGCCCCTTTAACATTTATTGTAAGGCTGGTTTAGTAGTGCTGAACTCTTTTATGTTTCTCTGTGAAACTCTTTCTCTCTTCTTCCATTCTGAATGATAACCTTGCTGAGTACAGTATTCTTGGTTGGAGGTTTTTTCTGTTCAGCACTTTGAGTACATCATACCATTCCCTCCTGTCCTGTAGAGTTTCTACAGAAAACTCAACTGACAATCTTATGGGGTTTCCCTTATACATAAATTCATTGCTTTTCTCTTTCTGCTTTTCAGATTCTCTTTGTCTTTGATCTTCGACATTTTGATTATGGTGTGTCTTGGTGTGGACCTCATTGGGTTCATCTTGTTTGGAGCTCTCTGTGCTTCCTGGACCTAATAGATTGTTTCTTTCCCCAGATTAAGGAAGTTTCAGCTATTATCTTTTCAAATAGATTTTCCACTGCTTTCTCTCTCTCTCCTCCTCCTGGGACTCCTAATAATACAGATGTTGGGATGTTTGATGTTGTCCCAGAGGTCTCTAACCCTATTGTCATTTTTTTAAGTTCGTTCTTCCTTTTGCTGTTCAGCCTGAGTGCTTTCCATTACTCTATCTTCCAAGTCCCTCACCTGTTCTTTTCCTTCCTCCACTACTGTTCTTTCCCTCAAGTTTATTTTTTAATTTCATCTAATTCTTTATCTGATTGGCTCTTTATTAGACTTTCTCTTTGTTGAGGTCTGCCTTGGGTCCCACTATTGTTTTCTCAAGTCCAGTAAGTATCTTTATAACCATTGCTTTAAACTGTTTATCAGGTAAATTGGTCAACTCTGTTTTATTTAAGTTTTTTTTCTGTTTTTGTTTTCTTGTTCTGTCATTTGGAACATAATATTCTGTCTCCTCATTTTGTATGACTTTCTGTGCTTGGGTCTATGAATTAGTTGAAAGGGCTCACTCTCCAGTCTTGAAGGATTGGCCTTGTGTAGGAGAACCCCCTGTGTAGACTGTATATGCCTCATGATTTTGCAAGCTGGAGGCCAAGTAAGTGTGAGATGGGCATTTCTTGGTGCTGGGGCTCCCAGGGCATGGCCCAGGGACACAGCCTTGGGGGCCCATTGGAAGGGATCCTGGGTGGACACCTGTGGGTTCTGTGCTGGGGTGGCAGCTGCATGTAAGGGGCACATGCGAGGTAACTCCCTGATTGGCACCAGCTGCATCCTCTGTGCCTCTGCACCCATATACCTGTGTGCATTCTTGGCCACTTGGGACTGCTCCAGGGTATCCCTGCATTGGGGACCTGCCAGGTACTGCTGGTGGCAAGGTGTCAGGCTCTTTGCACATTCTCCCTTGGCCCCTGCATGCTCTGGGATACTCCAGGGGTTAGTGCCCTCCAATCCTGCTGGTGGCCAGAATCAGGTACTGTGTGTGTATGCATTCCCTCCACAGCCCCTGTGTGCTCTGGGCTGCTCCAGTGAATTCCTGCATTTGTGCCTGCTGGGTCCTGATGGTGGCCAGGCATCAGGTCACACATATATGTTTCCCTGCTGTACTCTAGGGAGTGCCTCAGTGAAACCAGCCCATAGATTCATGCACCCTCCCTGTGAGCCAAGGAACTTTCTGGTCCTGCTGATGGGGGTGGGGTCAAGGCAGGACTTCTGAATTTCTTGCAAGCATGCCTGGGTATGGAGAGGAGTCAGGGGGCTGCCTAGACCAAGTCTGAGATTGGTGTGTGCACCCAGATCCTGCTCTTGGTCACACCAAGATGCATGAAAGGAGCACAAACAGTGGCACTGGCTGGCTTCTCCAATCCTGCATGCCTCCTATGGTTTCTTTGCCAAGCAGCAGATATTTACTTCTGAAACTTAGGTTCTTTCACTTATGGTCTAGTTGTACTTTAAAGTATAAGGCTTTTTTCCTGTGGCTCAGGGCAGTAGGTCCACTCCTGGCTCTCTCAGCAATATCCCTCCTCCTCCCCATTGCCAATTGTTGTGCTGGAGATGGGATTACAGCAGTTACCGTGTCTCTGTCTCTCTTGCCATTTTTTTAAATGTGATCTTTCTGTCCCTTGTACAGAAGGTGCTCACTTTGGTCTCTGTTCTTCTCAGGATGAAATGCTCTGTGTATAGGTGTAGATTTTGGTGTGTAAGTTGGGGAAAGTGGATCCAGGCTTTCTCTACTCTGCCATCTTCCCAGAATACCCCTCTTGGTTAATATTTAGTAATAGGATTCCCAGGCTATTTGGTTATATGTTAAACTTTATAAGAAACTGCCAAAGAGTTTTCCAAAGTAAGCATGACATTTCTACATGCCCACAATGCAAAGTTTAGGAGATCCAGTTGCTCTATATCCTTGCTAACACTCCTTATTATCCGGCTTCTTAACTTTTGCCATTCAACTGGGTATAAGGTGGTATCTCTTTGTGTTTTAATTTGTATTTCCCTAATAATAAATGATGGTGAGCACATTTTCTCATGTTTGTTGGCCATTTATATGTCTTACTTTGTGAAGTGTCTATTCAAATTGTTTGCCTATTTATAAATTGGTTTGCTTGTATTGTTATTAAATTGTGGATGTACTTATGTATTCTGGATATAAGCCTTTTCAGATATAGAGTTTGCAAATTTATCACTTAATTTTCTTAGTGGTTCTCTCACAGAGCAAAATTTGATGACATCCAATGCATCACTTTTGTCTTATATGGTTCATCCTTTTTGTGTCCTATCAAGAAAAAGTTTACCCATCCCAAATTTGCAAATATTTTATTTTTTCTTCTGAAATTTTTATAGTTTTAGTTTTTAGGTTAGATTTATGATCCATTTTGAGTTAGTTTTTATATATGGTGTATGATAAGGGTTGAGGTGAATTTTTCTCCATAAAATATTCCATTGTATAGCCAAGAAATGGAAGCAACCTAAGTGTCCATCAGTAGATGAATGGATAAAGAAGAGGTGGTACATATACACAATGGAATATTATTCAGCCATAAGAAGAAAACAAATCCTACCATTTGCAACAACATGGATGGAGCTAGAGGGTATTATGCTTAGTGAAATAAGCCAAGCAGAAAAAGACAAATATCAAATGATCTCACTCATCTGTGGAGTATAAGAACAAAGAAAAAAACTGAAGGAACAAAACAACAGCAGACTCACAGAACCCAAGAACGGACTAATAGTTACCAAAGGGAAAGGAACTGAGGAGGATGGATGGGAATGGAGGGACAAGGGGGAAAAAGGGGCAGTACAATTAGCAGACTAATGTTGAGGGGGCACAGGGAGGGCTGTACAACTCAGAGAAGACGAGTAGTGATTCTATAGCATCTCACTACACTGATGGACAGTGAATGTAATGGGGTTGGTGGGGGGGACCTGATGAAGGGGGTAGTTTGATAACCATAATATTGCACATGTAATTGTAGATTAATGATACCAAAATAAATTATATAAAAAAAAAGAAAAAGAAAAAAATATTCCATTGTAATTGCACCATTTTTTTTAAAAGTCTGTGCTATCACCCATTGAATTACCTTGGCACCCTTCTTGAAAATCAGTTGGCCAAATGTGTGTGAGGCTATTTCAGGGCTTTCTATACTTTTCCATTGGTCTCTTTGTCTATCCTTACACCAATACCACACTTTCCTGATTATTCAATCTTTATAGTGAGCCTTTAAAAGTCTGTCAGTGTAAGTCCTACGGTTTTGGTCTTCATTAAATTGTTTTTTTAATTTGTAAATTGACATCTTTGTATGTATCTTAGTTCTGTGAACTTTAACACAAAGAATTTGGTGTAACTACTACCACAATCAAAATACAGAATATTCCAATCGAGGGCAGCCTACCAAGACAGAGAACTTTTAGACAGTGACTCTTCTACTCTAGCCAAATATCACAGGAAAAACTGGCTCCACCCACACCCACACTGTCAAAGGCTGAGTGGGAAGCATAGATTTCCACTCTTGTTAGGCTTGGTAGCAAGACAGCTCCTCCCACTGTAGTGTCAGTGGAAACCATCTGAGGAGCCTGAACTTCCAGCCCCACAAGGAAATAATGAGGCACCCCACAGACTCCCTGCTGTAGCCTAGGAGGTCTAGTGGGAGATTCAGGACATTCACTACCACCCAGTGGTAACAAGGCCGCTGCCCCCCTCTGTGATACCAGTGGAGGCCCCTTGGGGAGCAGTAACAAGCACTGCTACACCTTCCAGCCATAGAAGCTGGTGGGAACTCTCACCCCTGCCCAGCAATAACAAGGAGCCCCTTACCTTGAATATAAAGAGACAAATAGAGAACCCAGGCTTCTACTTCATCAGGCAGTAAAGAGGTCCATTGGCATAAAAATAAACTAGATAAAACAGAAGGTGTAAATAAGATAGTGTCATAACATACTACCCAAAATATCCAGGTCTCAATACAAAACCACTTATCATACTGAGAATCAAAAAGATCTCAAACTGGATGAGAAAGACAATCAACTGATGCAAGTGCTAGAAGATAGGAAGAACCAAATGGATATTTTAGAAGTGAAAAATAAAGGGCTCAGTGGATGGGTCCAACAGGAGAATGGGGGGGACAGAGGAACAACTCAATGAACTTTAAGATACAATAGAAACTCCAATCTGAACAACAGACAAAAAAAAGACAAGAAAAAATTATCAGAGGCCTGTGGGACTATAACAAAAATACCAATATTTGTATCATAGGAGTGCTGGGAGAAGAGAGAAAGGGGGGGGGGCTGAAAAAGTACTTGAAGAAATAATGTTTGAAAACTTCCCAAATTTGGCAAAAGGCATAAACCTACCAAGAAGCTACACAAACCCCAAACAGTATAAACCCAAATAGATCCATGCTGACATTTCATAGTTAATCTTCTGAAAAGTGTAGACAAAGAAAACATCTTTAAAGTAGTAAGAGAGAAGCAACTCTTTAATTAGGGGAATAAACAATATGAATGACAGTAGATTTCTCATAAGAAACCATGGAGGCCAGAAGGAAGTGGCACAACATTTTTCAAGTGCTGAAAAAGAAACAAACCCTGCCAACTCCAAATCCTCTATCTGGCAAAGTTCTCCTCCAAGGATGCAGGGGGAAATCAAGATATTCTCAGATGAAGGAAAATTGAGAGATCTCATCACCAGCAGACCTATCTTAAAAGAATGGGTAGAGGAAGTTTTGTAAACAGGAAATGATAAAAGAAGGAATCTTGGACATCACTGAGGAAAAGCAAAATGGAAAGAACAGAAGTATGAATAAACGTAATAGATTTTCCTTCTCGAGTTTTATAAATTATTTTTGATAAAACAAACATTACAACAGTGTAATGTAAATATGTGGAGGAAATATTTAAGGCATTATAAATGGGGGAAGGTAAAGGCATGTAAAGGGAAGTAAATTTTCTGTACTTCACTCAAACTCGTAAATATTGATGCCTGTAGACTGATAAATTTTACATAATGTACGTGTGTGTATATATACATATATAATGTATTTGTATACATATATGTATAATTATACACACATATACATGTAACGTAATATGTGGAGTAACCACTAAAAAAGCTATACCAAAAGATAAACTCAGGCACTATAGGTGAATCAAAATGGATGTTCAATATCATTCACCATTAGGGAAATGCAAATTAAAAGCACAGTAAGATACTGCGACAAATCTATCAGAATAGCTAAATGCTGGGGAGGATGCAGGGAAACTAGACCATATATTGTTGGTGGTAAACTAGTACAAACATTCTGGAAAATAGTTTGCTTCCTAAAAAACCAAATATGCAACTACCACACAACCCAGCAACTGCACTCTTGGCATTTATCCCAGAGAAATAAAGACTGATGTCCGCATAAAACCTGCACATGAATGTTATAGCAGCTTTATTCATAATAGCCCCAAATTGGAAATGATTCATATGTCCTTCAACAAGTGAATGGTTAAACAAACTGTGATACATCTGTACCATGAAATCCTATTCAGTAATAAAAATTTAAAAACTATCAATGCATACAACCTGAATGAATCTCCAGAGAACTATGCTGAGTGAAAACTGTCAATTCCACTTATGATTGGCTTTTTTTATGTACATGCTTCCATTTATATGTTGAAATGACAAAAATATTGACATGGAGAACAGATTGGTGGTTAACCGGAAAGGTAGGGGAAGGAGGGAAGTGGATGTGGCTCTAAACGGGCAACATGAGGGATCGATGTGGTGATTTTTTTCTTTCTTTTGCCCATGGATATCCAGTTGCTTCAGCACTGACTGTATCATTGTTCCCTTGTATATAATGTATTTTTTTTAACTTCTTTTGAAATTTTCTGTTATCTTTGTTTTCAGTGGTTTGACCAGGATGTGACTATGCATGGTTTTCTTTATATTTATTCTACTTAAAGTTCACTGAGCTCCTTGGTTTCATAGAACATAATTTTCATCAAACTTTAGAAAAATTTTGGCCATTATTCCTTCACATGTTTTTTCTCCCTCATTCAATGTCATTTTCTACTTCTGACACTATAATTGCATGCATGTTCTGCTATTTGATATCCCACAGGTCTCTGAGGTTCTGTTCATTTTTTCAACTTTTTTCTCTCTGTGCTTCAAATTGGATAAATTCAGTTAATTTGTCTTCAGAGTTAGAGTATGTCTTCTCTCCTTTTCAAACTATTATTAAGCCCATTCGGTGCATTGTTCATTTCAGTTGTCCTTTTTAGTTCTAGAGTTTTGCTTGTTTCTTTGGATAGTTTCCATTTTCTGCTTAGATTCCATATCTGTTCACTCATCAGTACCATGTTTACCTTTTATTCTTAGAATATATTTTTTCATAGTTGCTTTAAATTCCTTGCTAAATCTAACATCTGGACCATATGAAGGTTGATTTAAATTGACTGCTCCTTTCACAATTTCATGGTTCCTTGTATGTTTAGTAATTTTTTATTGTGTATTTGACATGACAGATGATATCTTGCCCCGTCTATTTATAGCCTAGACTCAGCCAAAGACTTTCAGGGGACCCTATATGGACTCGTATGTGTTGAATTGTGTTCCCTCCAGACTCATATGTTGAAGTCTAACCCCCAGTACCTCAGAGTGTGACCTTATTTGAAGATAAGGTCTTTACAAAAGTAATCAAATTAAAATGAGGTTATTAAAGTGGGCCCTAGTCCAATATGACTGACGTCCTTACAAGAAGAGGAAATTTGAACACAGAGATAGCCATAGATGGAAGGTGATGTGAAGAGATATAAGGAGAAAATAGCCATCTACAAACCAAAGAGAGAAGCCTGGACTAGATCATTCTCTAATAGCCCTCACAAAGAACCACCTTTGCCAACACATTGATTTTAGACTTCTAGCCTCC
Organism: Phataginus tricuspis; assembly: GCA_029783875.1. Classification (NCBI taxonomy): domain Eukaryota; kingdom Metazoa; phylum Chordata; class Mammalia; order Pholidota; family Manidae; genus Phataginus; species Phataginus tricuspis. The sequence goes on along the minus strand of JAQQAC010016209.1, from coordinate 125,761,376 downwards.
AGAACTATAAAACAATAAATTTGTTTAGGCCACCCAGTTTGTGGTAGTTTATTATGACAGCTCTAGCAAATGAGTACATGAGCTTTTGGTGCTTCCTCTGGCTTGTAAGCTCTCTACTCTCCAAGGATCACAACCATTTTAGCTTCCCCAAACTCTGATCTCTGCTCTCTCACCTTAGTAAGACAAGCATTCTCTGCTTGGATTCCAGCTCTCTTCCCTGCAGCTGGGAAATTTTTTCCCACACAGAGTATTGGAGCAATTGTGGAGCTCATCCCTTACTCTTAGGAATTTAAGTTCTGCTCCATCTGTTACCTAAAGTCTAATGTCTAATTTCTAATGCCTGAAAGCAATTGCCTCATATATTTTGTCTAGTTTTATAGTTGTTTACTGTGAGAGGGCTACTCTGATACCAGTTATTCCATCACTTTTGTAAGTGAAAGTTCCCCATATTTTTCATTGATCTTGCCAACTTCTTCCAGTACTATTGTGGCATTTTGATAAATCCCAAGCATTATGTAATTTAATTCTGGCTGTGTTTTGAGATTTTCTTTTTTTTTTATATCACCAGTTTTCATGTCATGTGCCTCAGTGTGGTTTTCTCTGAATTCATCCTTGTCTCAACAAGGACTTTGTAGGACTCTTGAATCTGTGGTTTAGTGAATTTTATCAGCTTTGGACAGTCCCTAGCCACTAGCTCTTCAAATATTTCTTCTCCATTTTCTCTTTCCTTTCCTCTTTCCTTCTTGGATGCCAATTACACATAAGTTAGATGTCCTTTTATCCTCTCTGTCCCTTTCTGTTCAATTGTTTCCATGTGCATATTCTATTTTCTTCTAAGTTATTTCCCAGCTCACTAAACTTTCTTCAGAAAATCACCCAGAGCTAGTTTCTGTTGCTTACAACTAAGAACCCTGATTGATAGAGGACCTATAACTCCTTGGTGAGAACCTGGAATATATCCTTCCCTGTTCTCGTCACAATCCAACCATCCTTTGAGGTCTAACACAAATTTTTTGTGCCCTAAGTACTCCATTCATTCTAATAGCATTTCCTGAATATTTGTTGTAAGCCAAGAACTGTGTTAAGTGCTGAGGATGTAGAGATGAATTGGCCCCCTGTTCATTTATAGTGATAATGGACAATGAAAAAGAAATGTGATGAGGGCTATCCTACATAACAGGTGAATCCCTGGCTCATGGGTGCCTGACCATGATGGGGGAAATCAGAGTTGAGAAGTTGAGGCTTCCATTTTTGAATGGAGGATTAGTCTTCCCTCTAAAGAGAAATAAAAATTATAGTTAAAACATTCGAAAGTCCAAAAAAATCATAAAAAACAGTCTCTATAAAATGTTAAAGATCTAATAAGATAATAAGGGTTATGGGGGCAAGATCTGAAAGAACACAAAACCAGAAAGATGAATGCAACAGTTGGGGCCCTTGGATAAAGGAATTTATATGAAGGATATTGGGTAGCCGACAGAATTGCTGGGAGGATTAGAGACTCAGAATCATTGACTCTATGGCCAGATCCACAGACAAAATCATTGTACAGAATTAGTCTGGTGAGAACACCTCTGCTGGCACCACTGAGCAGAAGGCCTTGTAGTTTGTCCACTAACATCATCATTGATGGCCTCTGGCTCCAGTGGTGTGGCTGCTCTGGAAAGTGGGATAATGTGGCAGATTCTTTGCTGGCGCTGCTGCTCACTGACCCAAAACCTAACTGCCTAAGCCTCAGTCATGTACTATGTCCTACCTTCAAAAGGTAGCTGAGAAAATGAGTAACTAGTATTTTCAGCTTCCTCAAACCGGGGGAGTTAAGATGCTGGGTAGCCAAAAAGAGAGAGATATCTACCACCGGCCCAAATCAGGATTGTGTGGCACTGGTGCAACTGGCCTATCTGTGTCTATTTTGCCAGTAGGCAAAAGCTGGGCATAGGCCTGAATGGAAGCAACCATTCATGCCCATATCCTCCCAGGTCATGTACTAGGGATCTTTCCTGTTGGTGTGGGGATCACGTGAAGCTGCTGTCCTCTTTTGGTTCCTCTCCCCACCACATCTCTTACCACATCTGAAGGTATGTACTCCACTTGGGTTTAAGGAGCCAACTTGCCTCAAGACTTAATACAGAGTTCTCTGCCCAGAACATCAATACCAGCCCACATCCTTGCTCAGTGCCTTTAGCACATGCAGCGTCTTCCTACAGCTTCTCTCCAGTATCAAGGGCTGAAGCCAGGAGCATCGCTTATAGAGCATCCAGTCCTACAAGCAGAGCAGCTGTCTCTTGTGAAGCTTTGGGCAGGTGAGGAGCAGGGCAGACAGTCAAAGTCCTTTGCCCCTTCCACAGTAAATGCTTGCGGCCAACACTGCGGCCTTGGTGTTTACTGATATTTATGTCGTTATTTGATTCTTGGCATTCGAAATCCTCATTAATATACATTTGTGCCTTCCCTTTGGAAATAAAGGAGTGTGTTCTCTGTGTATGTACTCATATTTCTTTATTTAGCCTGGTACCTGCCTTCTTCCACAGCATGTTAGTTTGGCATCCGTGCTGTTCCCTTGCAAATCTCCAGAGCTTACAATTCTTAGAGGAAATGATTTCTTTCTCTCTAGGAAGATTTCTCTCTTTTCCCTGTACTGTTCTTTAGGTCTAAGTTATTGCATCACAGGTGGATGAGATGCACTGCCAACTCCAGCAGGTGGGGCTACTGAGAGCCACCTCTCCCCCTCTGCACCCTGCCCCCCCACCTCCCCACCCCACCCCCACCCAGTTATCAGCCCCTCTCAGCATAGGGGGGTGTCCCAGGCCAGAGTGCCTGCTGCTTCCAAGGACCCTCTTATGTCAAGCCTGGAAACATTCCAAAAATGACTCATTTGCAAGGGTTCCTGTCACCTGCACTGGGCAATGGTTTATGCCAGCTGGGCACCTGGCCAGCCCTGGGCAAGAGGGAAGATGTCCCTGGAGCATTCCTGCGTGGTGGTTGTTCACCAGGCCCCAGGAGAACTGGCCGTGGGGTTTCAGGAGTTACAAGGAGGAGATGAGACTCTCTTTAAATAGCCCTCAGGGGCTGGGCCCTGAGCCAGGGTCCTTCCTGCCCGGATCACTGGCCTACCAGCTGGGTGACTGGCATTTGGGACCATTCCTCATAAGCACCTACTGGGGGGCTGGGAACAAGTTGTCAGCTAGGCCACTTGTTCAAGTCTTCATCTCTGGAGGTGACCCAGAGGGGACAACATTTGTGTCCAGCCAGGCTACAGAGTCAGCCACACTTGAGTTGTATCCCAGCTTCACCACATGCTTGCCTACTGACTTTGGGCAGGTTGCCTCCCTTATCTCAGTCTTATTTCACCATATGGGAAATGGAAGGGTTCAGTGAGTGTCCACCAAGCACCTAGGGCCATGCATGGCTCATAGTAGGTACTCAATAAATCAAAACTCATTGTTATAAAGACAACGCTGAACGTGAAGACAAGAATGCCAGCGCAGACTACCTGAGTGACGCCAGCAGGGCGCTCCCCTTTCCTGGCTTCCACAGTGAGGGGCAGCAGCACGAGTCCTGCCCCCCTCTTTAGAACTCCGTGAGTTGAAAATTAGATAAAGAACATGAAAGGGCTTTGATTCCTGTCAAGTGCTGCCCCAGTGGGAAAGAGGGTTGTCCCAGAATGAAGTTAGGAAGACAGCTGGAGCCAGTTGGAAAGGAAGATGTGTCACAATGAACCACGGAGGCAAAAATGATCGGAACTGAGGTAGCCACTAAGGGAGCTAAGAAGTCAAGTGGGTTTTTTTCTTAAACAATGAGCCCTGCCCTCTCCCAGCAAGTGCCCTTGCCCTCTGCACCCACCCCCGGGCACAGGGATACCCACCTGCTAGGCAGCCATGAGGAGACAGCCTGCCCCTCGCTTCCTGGCTATGGAGCGTCCCACCCGCCAGGGTCGTCCTTCCTTCCCCTGAAGACGACATCAGCACGCAGAGCTCTGTGTTGATAGGCGCTTAAGCAATATTGGAAACGTGACAGTGCCCCTGAGCCTAGAAAGCCTTATAGGGAGGGGGAGGTTTGTTTTTATCATGCATTGGCATCACCAGCAAATATTAATGGAAAGTTTATTTCAATCCGGCTAGTGTTTTGTTCACACTCAGCCCCTGCTGTGCCCTGCTTTTCCAGGAATGCGTTCCCTGTGTTCCAGGCCTGGGAAAGGGAATGTGTACCCGCAGGGAGAGGTGTGTGCATGGGTGTTAGTTGGCTTGGGCTGCCATAACCAAGTGCCATGACTTGGGTGTCAGCAGGGCTGGTTCCTTCTGAGGCTGTGAGGGAGTCTCTGTCCCAGCCCTGTCCCCTGGCTTCTGGCAGTTGCTTGGCTTGTAGAAGCATCAGCGTGATGTCTGCCTTCATCTTCACACAGTGTGCCCTCTGTGTGTGTCTGTGTCCCAACGTCCCCTTCTAACAGGGCTACCAGTCTTACTGGGTTAGGGGCCCGCCCACCTCCACTATGGTGTCATCGTATCTAGTTATACCTGCAATGACCCTATCTCCAACAAGGTCACATGCTGAGGTACTTGGGGTCAGGACTTCACCATATAAATTTGGGGTGGCGGGAATCCAGTTCAACCCAGAACAGTGTGTACATGTTTCGATGAAGTGCTATCTTCAAAAGATACCCAAGTTCCTGCTTTCCAAGCCATGGAGGCGTCTCCACTCTCCCAGCTCTTCAGTGTATCCTTCTCCCCAGCACCCTAGCCCTGGCATAGGTGAAATGAAGCTTGGGCTCCACCCAGGGGCCAGGGGACTGAGAGAAGACGCGCATGGAGGGGCAGAGAACTCCCAAGCCTATAGCCCTGCACACCTGCCTGCCTGGCCCAGGACGGAGCTCCTGATTCTCTGAACTGACACCTCTCCATCCCCTGCCAGTGCCAGTTGCCCCCTTCTTGGTGCTGCTATGGCCTGGCCATGTCCCGAAGGCGCACTTCCCAGCTCCTTGACCACTGCAGCCCTATGGGACCTGGCCTGTTGTATGCATGCCCTAAAATGTGTTCCTGCTAGGGACAGCTGGTGTGACCCAGCTGCCTATGAGAGCACCAGCACAGGTGCCCCAGGACTGACCGGGTCTGCCTGACTCGGGCATCTCTGGGCTGGAGCCTTCGGGCATGCGCGGGTCCCCCCTTTGTCTGCGCAGCCCAGCCATGGGGCAGGCTTAGTGATGATGCAACACCGTCTTCCCACACCCTGCCATCCCTACCCGCTTCTTGATCCAGAACCTTTCCTGTTGACAATGCTGGTCAGAACATGGCCCCATCGTTCCTGTGCTTCCAGCTGCCAGCAAGCTCAGAACCAAGCGCATTTGGGTCCCACTGATCTCACCCTTGGGTCTCAGTGAAATGACCTCTCTCCTTTCTCTGAACTTTTCTGACTTTTCTCTCAAAGGCTTAGCTCCCCTGCCCTCTTGAATTTGTGTTTTCATTGGAAGCCACCTCAGACTTTTAGAGAAGTATGAATAATAATAATTGTGTTTTTCTTGTTGCAACTTGGGTGAAAATACGAGGTGTTTGCTTGATGCTATTTGTAAGTGAGGTGGGTGAGCACGCAGGAGAGGTCTTGAAGGATGTGCCCAGCCTGGTGGAAATGGCCCCAGGTGTCATCTAAAGATCTGGTATTGTTTCCCAGCTCTCCCACTGACCAGTTACATAAAATCAAGCAAATCACTGTCTCTCCCCAAGCCTCAATTTTCTGGTCTGTCAATTGGATTAATGATCTTGCTCTTCCCACTTTGGGAGGCTCCTATGGGTGCTGGTAAGATAAAAAAAAAAGTAATGCCCAACACTTGAAGAGTCCACTGTGTGTGCAGACACAATTCTAAATGTGCTGTGTGTATGGTTTCAATGAAGCCCTCTGACAACCTTAAGAGATGTTTTTTATTTTCATCCCCATTTTGCAGAAGAGGAAACTGAGGCTCAGAGAGATTGAGAGACTCTCCCCAGCTCACACAATGAGTAACCTTCTAGCTCAAAGTGTCTGGTCCTGATGACCTGCTCTTCTCCACTGTATATCCTGCCCCTCACAGTGCATGTGAAGGTTCCAGAGCTGGCGACAGGTTTGGTAAGTGAGAAGCCATGATCCAAATTCAAAGGGCACTGCCTGTACTTCCATTTATTCTGGGACTCAGCTTCCCCTCCCTGGATTCCTTGGGCTTCCCCCCTCTCTGACAAACTCTCAGACACACAAATGTGTTTTTTATCACACTTCTTAAGTGATCAGGTTTTTTTTACCAGGGTAAAGTGATACTCATGTTAGAAGCTGGCACTCTGTATTTTTGGGTGCATAATTTGATCATGAGACAAAAATCACAAAATGGCTTGGCACCAACCAGAATATTCTAGACATGTATGAGGCCCATTCCCCAGCAACGTATCTAGACTTTTGGCCCTCCTTGCCCATAAAGCCATGTGTCGCTACCAGAGAATAACAGCTTATGCCATCTCAGTATCATGCCAAGCCTCTTGAGGATACCAGCTTCTGCAGGCTTGCTCCAGAAGGCCAGTGCTGGCCTGCAGAGACCCTCCACCCAGGCAGGAATGTACAGAGGAAGCAATTCCCCAGAAGGGCCTTCTTCAGCTGCCTAGTGGGAATGCCAGAGAGGAGTGCTCATTTCTAAGAACTTGGTGCTTTAAGGGAAAGGATGAGGATAAAGACCCTTATGGGTTCATCGTCAGGGTCTTCTAGCCCCTCAAGTGCTTCCAGGCTCCCTGGATCCCAGCCCTTCCTGCCACAGAAGCCAAGGCTTTGCAACCCACCTGTCTGCTGTTCCATGCACACATGCCCAGGCTCTTACACCCTCCTAAGTCACTTGCATGTCAGACTTAGCATGCTGTCAGGTGGGGCTCCCAGGCATGAGGGCCTAGGGCAGACTCTCAGCCCACCACTCAGGCAGCACCCAGGAGGCAGAGGTTCTGGTGCTAAGCAGTTGCAGAGAGCCTCCCATGGGAGAGGGAGCAGGAGGGCAGGCAGAGCCTGGGCCTGGGGCCCGATTCTTGAACTTGCTCCTTGCTCTTCCGATTGCCTGACACTGGCTCCTGCCACCCATCCACTTGTGCCTCTTTCCAGCGCCAGAGCCCAATCTGCTGGGATCCCCGCCTCTGCCTCTCCCTGTCCCTGTGCCTCTGAGACATCGGGCCCTGCAGGTATCTCTTCCAAGGGAGATTCCCTGATATGTCTCTAGAGGAGACAGAGCTGCAGAGAGCACTCAGTCAGCCCCCAGGGCAGCAGCACAGCTCTGGTACAGGCGCCAGATGCCTGTGGGCCCCTTTGGAGAGAGGTGCTTGCAAAGACTTTGCTAGACTGCATTTTGCAAGAGAAAGAAGTAAGGGATGCAGGGCCCTTTCCTCCGAGGCTCCGGAGGTGCAAGCGGCTGGCAGGCCAGCAGTTCACTGGGGCCGCTTTTCTGCCAACAGTTGCCCGACTGCGCCAACGTCCTCCTCAGCTGAGCACGCCGCCACAAAAGCAGGCTCCGCTTGGCCCCTCTTCCCTGGGAGTTTGGCAGGGCTGTGGATTCCCAGGACTTCTCCCCAAGCAGCCCGGCAGAATGAGCCATTCAAACCTCTTCCTGATTTCCCACTGTCCGTATTGTTCCAGCACAACTCAGACCATGTTCCTCCCTTGCTCAAAGCGTTCCACGGCCCCCACGCCCTAAAGGCTGTAGTCCAAGGCCAGATGCGACTTCCGAAGCCTTCTGTTATCTGTGTTCAGCCTGTGTGCCCAGCCTCCTGTCTCAGGACATGAGCTACTCCCTCTGGCCCACTTGAGACTCCCTAGTGGCAGCCTCTACTTCTCTTTGCTCAGCCTTGGCCCCATCTGCCCTTCTCTTCCTAGGTCTGAGGCAGCCTACCCTTCTTTTCTGGTTATAAGGAACTCTACTTTCTAGTTAAGGCCCTAGTATATATGAGTATGGCCTAGGTGCATTAGATTGCTTTTTATTGAGCCAATTCCGTGTGTCAGCCCTAGAACATAAGGACAGTCACTATACTTCCACTTGACAGATGAGGAAGCTGAGGTGCAGAAAGGCAAACTGCAAACCTGCCATTCATATGTGGCTGAGTTGGAATTTGTATTCAGGTCGTTCCTACTCCTGATCCCCTCTTCCCTTGTTGTGACCCTATTGTCTGATTTCTCCCTCCAACCCTGCCCAAGGGAACCGTAGTTCTCCACCTCCCCCATCCCCTGGCAAACATGGGCTGAGTTACCGGGAAGCCTAAAGCCTCTCCCCTTCTTCTCCCCACTCCCAACTCCCCTTCACCACAGATGTGCAGGGCTCCCCCAGCCACGCTGGGAGCGGTCATGTGGACTGTAGCTGAAGTTCACCAAAGACGGAATCTGAGCCTGAAGCCATACCCTCTGCCCCTGGGGCTGGGCTCCAAGTGTCTGCTGCAGCTCTCCAGTCAGTCACAGGCAGGCACCATGCACAGGTGGGCTCCCAAGGCCCGAGCGAGAGAGGTTTGCCAAGGCTGGGCTGTGCCTTTTGATCAGTCTGTGCAAATGGAGCTGTGTTTAGGGTTTGACCAAGTCTTTGGCAAGGAAAAGGAACCCAGCAACATTCTAAGAAAGGAAGTACCCATGGTGGGGTCTGGGACGGCATGGAGCAGGAGCGGGGAGCTGCACTTTCTTGATATGGCAGCCGTGAGCTACATGAAGCTATTTTGACTTAAATATAATTAAAACTCCAGTTCCTCAGTTATACTAGCCCCATTTCAAGTGCTGCAGAGCCATGCTTGGCCCAGTCCCCACCGCATTGGGCAGCACAGATCTAGAACATTTCCATCCTACAGCAAGTTCCATTCGATGGCACTGTCCTCCAGTGTTCAGGCCAGGAGGGATGAATATGGCTGGGCTCCTGCACTAAAGACCCCTCTGCCTTCTCCCAACGGGTCCTGCAGGACCAGTCTCCGCCTGCCGCCTCCTGCCTCTGCCCAGGAGACCCCTCTCAGGTGCTGTCTGGGTGAGTGAGTGGCAGCGCCCCCACCCCCACCTCCAGTGGGCCCCTCTTCTTGCCCATTTCATTTGCCCGGGAGCTTACTTTCAGCTTTCACTGAGCCGGGGCAGTAAAGGGCTTTCCTCAAGGAACATTTACAAAACTAGGTGAGCAAGTTGCAGCCCCTTTTGGGGCCTGCTTCTCACGGTGGTCCTAGAAAAGCTGAGCACGGTGGCCGCAACTCCGAAGACCAAATCAAAGTATGAGCAATACTCAAGAGGTTATTAAAGGGACCTGTGCACCCTGAGGAAAAGAGAACCACAGCTATTTAATTTTTAGCCAAAAATGTTTCTTAAGTGCTATTGTCTATCAATCAAGATGAGCTTGAATCACTTGCTGGTTTTCAGGAATGTGAGAAATAAAGATGAGACTTGAGCATCGAGGCCTGGAAGGCCAGAGCTGGTCTTTTTGATACGCGATGGGCAGTGAAATCGCTGGTGTCTGCAGAGACTTGAGAGAAGGAGGAGGTGCAGGAGAAGACTGATGCTTGCCCGGAAAGCCAGTGAGCCATGACACGTGCACTTCAGCCAAGTGGACCTGTCTGCTTCCACGGGGGGAGCAGCTGCCTGCTCAGGGATTGCTGGGGGCGAGGGGGGCTCTCCAACGTGGAGCAGATGCCATGCTGTCTGGCGGCTTCCATCTATGGGTCCTCCCAGCCCTCATGTAAAGGTAAGCGGGGCAGGGACAGGGGGTGGCATGGGAGATGAGAGAAGGCCTGAGAGGAACCAACTGGGTAAATGGGCAAAACGGACTACTGAGGACTCACTTTTCAGTAGCCTTGGAGGCCACAAAACAAGAATGAAGACTCCTGCAGCTTCAGCTTCGGGAAAAGCACACTGAGCCCAGCTGGGAACGAGCAACAGCCTTTTCTGTTTCTCTGGTTCCCTCCCACACTACCTGTACTAGCATGCTTACATACTCCACCCCCATCTCAGACCCATTTTTGTGGGCCTCAGATTTCTTTGTCAAATGGGACTACTGGCCTAGCCCATCTCTGAGGGCCCTTCCAGGTCTGCCATGCCAGAACTGTGGCCAGTGAGGACTAGCAAGGCCTGGGCCACAACTCTTCTGGGGCAGCCACGGGATGGTTTGAGCAGGAGTGGCTTCTGCTTGGCAGGGGATGATGAGGCCAGAAGAGGCAGCATGGCTGCCAAGTGTCACCCTACCTGTCAGCAGAGGGGCTGAACCAGGAAGTCAGGCCCCAGGTCTCTGAGGCCCAGCTCCCTCGCCCGCATGCAGTCTCATCCAACCGCAGACAGAGTGGCACTTCTAGGCCCCAGACAGGGAGGGGTCATGCTGCAGGTGTTTTCTTCCAGAGCTTGGGCCTGCTGCAGCCTCGGTCCACAAAGGTGGCAGGTGAGCAGGGCAGACCCATGAAAAGGTGTGCTAGTGGTCTCCAGTGCCACAGCTGTAATTCGGCCAGGCTGGGGGCTGGCACTTCATCTCAGGGACAGGCTCCCTGGTTGTGCTGTGTGCACGTGCTGCCTGCAGCCCATGGCAGCAAACCCACCTCCTGTCTTCCCCATGGAGATTGTTTGCTCTGGGGTCTCCCTTTTGTTCTGGGGGGCAGCTGCCGGAGAGTGATTTATCTGGGACAGTATGCTCAACCTGGCCAGACCAGTCTATTGCAAGTAGCAGAGCGGGTACATATTAAGGCCTTCGTTGAGGGAGGAAAATTGTGCCACCTCATGGCCCCATCACGACCAAAGGTTGTTTATGAGCAGAGACCCCACTGAGTGGCTATTGGGTTTGCAGCGGAGCTGGAGGCGGCATCTGGTTAGGTTCTCTGAGAGGGTCCTCTCCTGCCTCGGCTTGGCAGCGCCATGTACTGTGCCTAGGAGATACAGCCTGAGATGGTGCCTGTGGGCCAGGCTGCTCAGGTGGCCCCCGAAGAGAGCACCTGCCCTCCCACCCTGAGAGTAGATGCCAGGACAGCCACAGCACAGCCACTAGGAAGCAGAGGCCATCCCACTGCCCTCAGAGGCCCCAGCGCTGGGTGGATGGCATGGGACTGGGCACTCCCACCTTGCCAGTAAACCTCTGGGACCCAGGCAGGTGGGAAGATGCAAGCTGGCCTTTCATGAAGGACCCTTTGCTCTGCATAGTCAAAATAGCTAATAATAGTGTGACTTCCCCCCCAAAAAAGCAGCAGTCTCTACAGAGGCCAGCATGATGTCATCCATCCCTAGGGGGCCTCTACACGTTTGGGCTATTTTTGTAACTGCCAATAGAAAGACCCTGCATTAGTCACACCGTGCACAGAAGTCTGTCTCATTTCACTCCCGAATCCTCACCCATTGCAACAAACGAAAGATGGCCCTGGAGAGAACTCCTGAATTGGTCAGTGGCTCCATACTCCCTCAGCCCCTGGCTGGCTCACTCGCTCCCCTGTCCATTTTACCACCATTTCCTGTACCCCCAGCTGTCAAGGCTTGGGCTTGTCCTTGAGGAGCCCATCATCTCTGGGGAGGCAGGCTTGAAATAATCTTAGTCTAGGTTGCTGAGTGCTAGGGTGGGACAGGGGACCTCACAGAGGGCCGGCTCATGTGGCCTGAGGGAGGGACTTTGAAGGTGCCTGGAAGGAATAGAACTTTGCCGGGTAAAGAAACCGCATGTGCCCATGTTTGGGAAGGATGAGGCAGGGGTTGGGGAGGGCCGAATGGGAATGGGAGGGCAGAGAACGTTACAGGTAGTGTGCCTGGAGCCGAGGCTTAGCGGTATGGCAGACACGGCCTGCTCGGTGGGGCCTTGTCAGCCCCACTGAGGACCTGGGCCCCCAGCCCACCTCCCGGAGCTCCCCTCACAGTTTGCGTTATCTCTGGGATGGCATGAGATGAATGATAGCACTGACCCATGCTTTCTAAATGCTGCAAGACCTGGTAGACCCTGGTATCCAGTGGCCTGTGCCAACACATCTCGAGCTGCCTGGGAGGCTGCCAAATGCCTTCAGTCTGCGGAGTTCTTTCTAGATTGGGAAGGTCAAGTCTAGACCAAGGTAGTTTGTTCCTAGTTTAAGGACTCTGAATCCACAGTGGGGCTTTTAAAAGCAGAGCGTCTTAGTTAAAGAACAAATATCCCTTCAGGTCCTGGGAGATGCATGATGAACTGCTTATGTTAAGAAAGAAAAAGCTAACAAGAGTCTGTTGACTATGAATGTTCAGAGAAACCTGCATGATCATCTCTTGCCAAGATGCAGCCTGAGAGGGACAAATGGCTGGGAGCAAGGGCTATACCCGCCCCCAGCTGGGGCAATGGCTGTCCCTGTGCCTGACCAGCCCACTCCCAGCAAGGCTTGCCAGAAGGGGACACCTTGTGAGCACCCATCACTCTTCACCTGGGCTGGGTCTGACGTCAGCTGACTCAGTTGCAGCCCAAGCCTGGCAAGGATCTCATACGGTGCTGCACCCTTTCCTCCCTGCACATTGGGCATTTTTGATGGGACCACCCACGAAGGAAGCACTTCTCTGGGGCTTTCTCAGTAATGTTTCTGAAGGTAACACGTCACCTAAAGCAATGGCAGCCCCTAGTCACAGCGGGTACTATTTGTTCATTGAGCATCTACTCACCTACTGAGCGAGGCCTGTGATTACATTGGGCCCACCCAGAGAATCCAGGATCGTCTCCATCTTGTAATATACTCAACTAGACCTGCAAATTTACTTTTGCCATTTAAGGTAACATATTTACAGGTTCTGGAAATGAGGATGAGGACATTTGGGGTGGCGCCATTATTTAGCCTTCCCAAGCCACACCCGAACTCAAGGCCGAGGAAGAGGATGTCCGAGAAACAAGGCATCTCCTCCCTGGTTCACACTGGCTGCTGAGGTCACTGAAACTCTTGGTAGCACAGGCTGGCAAGACAGGAAGAAAGAAGAAATATACCCTGTGGCTGTTAATAACAAGTTCTCTATGAAGAAAGTACTGATGCCAAAGTGTGTTAACTGAAAAGACAGTGAGAAAGCAAGAAAAAAAAATGGCTTTCTTCCATGGCAGTCACTATTCCCAGGTCGGGGGACCAAGGGGAGCGACAGCTGGAGAGGTGGGAACCCAGAGAAGAGTGGGACAGCAGGGGTAGCCACCCCCAGAGTTTACCAATCAGCCCATAAGACGACCAACTTGCCCAGGTTGTCACCAGCATATCCCCAACGGGACATAGGCTCCCTGTGACTGGGAACCCCAAGGCTTCCCCAGGCTTGTAGAGCTCTCTGGAACCTGTTCTGGTTCTTATTACGTGCCACAAGGTAGGCCCAGACCAGCTCGCTTGGATGGGTTAGAGCCACCATACCCCCAGGGAGCCCGGGGAGGCCACAGGAGAGCCCCAGGGCAGGATGGCTTGCTGAGATCCAGGAACACCCAGCCCCGTACTAGGGGCTGCAGAGCCAAAAAATGGCAATTGGTCAGAGGCTGGCTGTAGCCTGGGGAGCTGAGCAATCCCAGCATCCCAAGGAGGACAGTCCTGTAGCACCTTGCCTTTAGCAGGCATTCCCTGGCACATGGTGGTAAGTCTTTGCTTCAACCCTCCCCTGATGATGAGAAATTCTCTCTTCTCTGAGATGTGTGATTAGAAACAGTCCTCTCTAGCTCCAGCTTCCATCAGCCAGCATGGGGCTCCTAAGGTCACTTAGATGAAACCTATACCCTCTTCCTTTCCTTGAAAGGCCTTGGCCTGGTCAAGGCCAGTTTCTGTGCCTACCCCCTGCCCTGCCAAATACACATTTAGTGAGCTGAAGCACTGGGGCAAATGGGAACGAGCCAATTCAGAGAAGGCCTTCAGGGGCCCAGGGCAGGTGGGTGGACATCCAGGCAGATGAGCAGGGGTCTTCTTCAGTCATACCCTGCAGTCAGGGTATAGGCACGGCTCTGACTGGCATCTAGGGAGAGGGTGAGCTGCTTTCCAATGCCCACGGATGGTTAGAATCCACTGATTGCAGTATAACTGAGAATTAAGGAAGAAGAAATTGCCAACCCTAACACAGGAACCATCTCCAACACTTTGAACAAGCGGGTTATCAGACCCTGCAGCATGGTCCAAGGTGCATTTAGAGTGAGGGCAAGCAGAGTTGCCAGTACTTCCCTATCCCTGCCAGGCTGCTGGGCCTGCTGTGTACAGTCTGCATGATTTGCCCACAACCTGGTGTTAGTTGGGCCTTTGGGTGTGGCATTCCCAGCCTCAAGTTTGTCAAGTGCCTGCTTTGCCCAAGTGTGAGCCAGGGCCCTGGATGGCCTTTGAGATGAGCACATAATCCAGAGAGCTGACTCCCATCAGCTCCATGGATGCAGTTTCCAGGAAGGGCAGACCAAATAGAGCAACGTTACCCCTGGGAGTGAGTCCCATATGCACAGAGTGCCATCCCAGGTAGGCCTGAAGTTAGAGGGAGCAGAAAGCTCCAGGTAGGGGCCATTGCTTGATTGGTCAGGAGAGCATAAAGGGGCTGGTCTGTTGGTACCACCATGTTTCTGTTGGAGAAGGAGCACTCGGTCAGAGCTATCAGTCTCAGAATAAGGTCAGAAAATGTGTGTTGAACTGACCTGATGCTTCAGCCTCAGTAGACGCATTTATAGAATAGGGGTTGGGGACAATAGGGGGTGATGGTTTCCAAAACTTTGTTGGTCAGTGACAAGAGCCATGCCTTCAAAGGACATGCCCTTACCTGGGAGTATCTTTTGACTAGTCAGTTAAGTAACAGACCAGTTGCCAGGCCCAGGCCTTGCAGTTACTGTGGATGAGGGAGTGAGGCCTCCTGTGCCCTTCTCTGCCTCCTCCCTCACATTCTCTCTTTACAGCCATGTAGCTCGCACTATATTAGAATGTATTCATCGATCTAGAAGAGAGAGAACTGCATCCAGATGCCTGAGCAGTCTATTTTTGTGTCAGTGAAGACTTCTGTGGAAAGTCACAGGGGAGCCCTGTGGGCCACATGACCTTCATAAGAGGAACAAGCAGGTGACTGGAAAGATGCAGAGTTCTATGCATGGTTAGGTGTTCTGCTAAAATGTGTATGTGTGTCCTCGTCCCCAGCCAGGGCCCGGGATCACTGCCCCTGGAGGATAAAGATGCTGAAGCCGGGCAGTGTGTGTGGAGTTATGCTCAGGTGGGGCTTTCATGTGGGAATTAGCCACTGGCTTGGAGAACAGCCCTCTTCTGCTCTGGAAGAAGGGACCCCTGCTCTGGGTGGGAAATGCAGTGACACTTCTGTTATCAAAGCCTCAGTTTCCCCATCCATGAAATAGGTGAGGATGAGTAATGTTTAAGGTACCCCAGCCAGGCCAGTCTGGGAGCCTATATTTAGGGCTTTCTCATAGTCATCTGTCCCCTGCCCCCTGGATGCATACTTCCCTGGGAGCTACACCTTGCCAGATCCCCTGCCAGGTCTTCTCTAGGGAAGAGTCCCAGCCTGTGGTCCCAGGGGCTAAGGGGGCTGCTCACTTCAGCTCAGGGCAGGTCTTCGAAACAGAAGTCCCTGTGGCCTGGCCCGCCTTCCCTTCTCTAGTAAGGAGAGCCTGATACCCTCCTCTGGAGCCTATTGTGTGTCCTGTCCCAAAATCAGTGAAGGGAGGGCTGTCCCCGCTGGGAGCTGGTTTTGGGACTAGCTGAGTTTTTGCTAAACGAGGTGGAAGTGATGCTCTGTGCTGACTGCCTACACAATGAACCTAGAGAAAAAAAGCTGTCTTTGCTACCAGAAGTTTCCGCTAGACATTAGTGCTGATGACTCACTTTCTCAAATGTGGAGTTTATTCCTTTCCAAGTAAAAGCTTCACTCCTTTTCAGTGGCTTAATGATCATCAGCCAGGCTCCGGGAGGAGGGAGCCTTCCCTCAGCAGCCACAGCATGGGGCTCGCCCGGGCCCCGGCAGGCAGCGCAATCAGCAGGCTCACGTTTCCCTTGCAATCTCCCCACGATCAGGAGTGACAAAGCCCAGAGGCAGAAACCTCCCTGCTGGGAGGGCTTGCCCATTAGCCAAGCTGACATCCCCCAGGGAACACCCGGGGCTTGGCAAGGCATTTCTGGAAATGCAGTTGGATGTGACCTCAGCTGGCCACTTTTCCTGGAGGGCATTGACCCCTCTCTGAACTCTAGTTGACAAGTCTGTAGCCTCCTGGAATAATGTTTGCAATGCTATCACACCATTCCCCATCCACTTGTGTCTCCTGTAAGCTGGGACCAGTAGCCTCTGTTCCCTGAGGAAGATGACCTGGCGCCTGCGACATGGCGGACCCCTCCCCTGAATTGCTTCATTCAGTCATCACAGCACCGTGAAGGACAGAAGATCATCTCCTCTGTCCTCCAGCTCTTCAGTAGCAGAGCCAGGGTGTACGTCCCAATCTGTTGGGCTCTCCGCATAGGAACTCGGCTCCCACTGCCTCTTGGTCAGCCTGGAGGGCTGCCCCAGAAGCCTGGCTGGCCTCCTCTCATTCCTTGTTCTTATTTTCCCAAGCTTGTTGAGGTCTTGGTCTTCGTGGAGGGCATCCCTCTGGGCTCCCCACACGGGGCTGCATCTGAGTAATAAGGCCTTGCTGCTCTGCCCCACCTCCCGTGCTGAGGAGCAGGACCTCGCAGGCTGGCCAGCCTCTGGCAGCAGGGGTGTAGTGGCAAAGGGGCGGGAGGAAGAGAGTCAGGGTCAGACAGCGTGGAGGAGGGAGCCAGTCCTGAAGAGAATGGCAAAGGGGAGGGAGGAGATGGGGCCCTGAGGAGCTGCTTGAAGGGAAACAGAATCTGCAGAGCTGTCTATTTTACCGCAACTGTAAACTAGAGAAGAAAAAAGGTTAATTCCTATAAAAATCCACGTCCTCATTCACACCAGCCATATCTCCAGTAGCTCAATAGCCACCCGTGGCTCACAGCCACTGTATCGGACTGTGCAAATGTGGAGCATTTCCATCATGACAGAAAGTTCTCTTGGACAGCACCGCTGTAAAGAGCAGCTGGGAAGTGGAGGGTGCTGGCATTGCTGGGGAACAGGGAGGGAGAGGAACAGGGAGCAGGGCTGGGGCAGCCCCGTGAGGAGATTGCATCAGGTCCAGGGAGATGAATGCCAATGGAGAGCCATACAGGATGCTAGGGAGCCCAGGAGAGAGCAACCAACCACCTTCCGGAAAATATGCATGATTGGCTGGGTCCTCAAAATCACCCATGCTTTCCTACGCCGAGGACTGGAGGGTGGCCCTGCTGCAGTGCATGTAGGTGCATTCTGCACTTGGCCTGGGGCACAGCTCTAGTGAGGCACTGCCAGTGGCCCCACCCAGATATTTGTGTGGCCACGCAGATCCAGGTGGGTTTTCTTAGCTATGCCATGGTGGGCATGGACATGGGCCAGTCCTGCACTTGGGCCTCTGCTCCTTTAAGATGCAGTCTGTGCCCCTTGGTACAGGCCTCAATGAGCCCACCTCCAGCTCCTTGCTGACCGGGGCTCAATGTAGACATGGGCTGAGGTTCCAGCTGGCACCCCCTTGCAACCCCCCTTCTGTTCTGCTGACCTGGCTGTACCTCCCTGAAGAGCTGCACTCCTTAGGTCAGGTGGATGCAGCCAATGAGTCTCTGCAACAGCATTTTCTGCTTCTCTCACCCAGGCTGCAGTTCCTTGAGGAACTCCGCTTGGTTGTGGACACAGGGCAACTCTGCACAAAGATCCCCAGTTAAGTGTGACCGGTTTTCCCTTGCAATGGCCAGTTCTGAGCTTACCCAGGTGCTGACTACAGAGGCAGCCAGGTAGCAGCAGCACATAAAGCCCGGGTTCACCAATGAACAGTTGGAGTCCACTTGCAAAATGCTGCTCCAGGTAGACACAGGCTGCATGCGCACCGGCAGCCCTGGCTCATCCACCTCCTGGCCGGGTGTAGAGGGGCTTTCTGTGCTGGCTGGTGGGGGGGCCATGTGCTCTGTAGATGTGGGCTCCACCTCTCCGGGATCACCTGGCACATTCGTTCAGGGAGGGGATTGACCTGTGCGGTACAGGTTGCAGATCCTAGAGAAGCTTCAGTTTTTGTGGCAGCCGTGTGGTTCTGCACAGACACTGCCTGGTTCTCTGCAGACATAACCTCATTCTGAGTAGACAGCCTCATTCTCTGCAGGCACAGTCTTATTTGGGGCAGAGGCAACCTCCTGATGAGCAGATGCAGCCTCACCTGGGGAAGCGCTACCTAGTCCCCAGCAGCCATAGTCTGGTTCTGTGCAGACCCAGCCTGTCTCCACACAGAGTTTCGAATTATGTAGACATAGTTTATGTCCATTTGCAAGACAGCTGTCCACACAGCCGACATCATCTTGTGGAATTACCAGCCAGCACCCCCATGCACAGCAGTGTGCCAGGCGAGCCCTGAGAGGCCCTGCAGAGCCGCATTGCCAGGTGCCCTGACCTCTGCCACTGGCTCCTCTTTCTTCCCAGATGGACCTGCCATTTGCTTTCTGTGGGGCTGTGGTCCACCTGGTGGCAGCCTGCGTCACCCAAAAGAGCCACGGCCCCTGGTGTCAGTGCTGCCTCTGTCTCCCGGGTGGGCACTGTCCCTCGTTTGTCCTGCCTCTTCTGGCAGATCTGGGCTCTGTGCAGTCCTGTGTGCATCTGCCTCCTGGGCTGGGCTCTCTGTAAAGGCAGCCTGCATCTCTTTGGAGAGTCTTGTTCTTGGGACACAGCCCTCATTTCCTTGGGGAGTCTCCTGTGTGGACACCATCTGCATCTCATGAGAGGGCCTGGCAGAGCCTCATGTCATGCAGATGCACCCCTCATCCCCACGAAGGGGCTCAGTCTGTGTGGACCCAGTCTTGTGGAGCGGGCCTACCTCCGCATCCAGCCTGCTTCTGGCCCACTGCCTTGCCTACTGCCCCAGGTTGCTCAGGTGGTCCAATCCCTGCAGCTTGGGCTCCACTCCACACGCTGCTCTCTTTGCTGTGACATCTGCTCAGGCAGCTGTGGGCTTAGCTCAGTGCTGAGACCCAAGTCCTTGCTCAGTGCCACCACCCTCTTGGGACCCTGGCCACGACCAGCACAGCCCATCTGCATCTCTGCTCCTTGTCACAAGGCCAGAGATGCTGGGAGCTACAGAGCCTCAAAGGCTTGCCAAGAGCTAGACAAAGTGCCAAGGAGAGTGGGCAGCTGAGAGAGGAGGGAAGTGGGCAAGGAGGAGACAGAGTAGAGGAGCAGAAGTGAAAGAGGGGGGAGAGTGGGCAGGAGGAGTCAGCCAGCCAGGGGGCCTCGAGGGGCTCAATGGCTGAAGAGGGTGCATTTATACAATGAGAAAGGAGGTGGGGAAAATCCTCTGCCACTCCCTGATTGGTTCCAGCTAGGGGCAGAATGAAGCCTGAAGGAACATGCGAGCCACTCTTGATTTCCCAGCCTGCCTACTTCCAGAATGGATTTAAGGCAGCCCTGGAGAGTTCTTCCTGAGGCATAGATCCCAACTAAACAGGGGCTCTGTCCGGTTCAGCTGGAGGCCGCTGACTTCAAAGGAAGGGCCCTACAGAGCGCAGAGCAGGTGAGCGCTGCACATGTGGTGTCCTCAGAGTTTCCAGCTGAAGGGACCTTCAAGGAACGGAAGCCTGGCATGGGAGTCAAGACAGAGCCCATGTCCTACTCAGCTACCCTATGTTATGGTCCTTTGACCTCTCCAAGCTTCAGTTTCCTCATCTGTCAGTACCGGGTTCCTGACCGCGAAGACCTCTCCCTGATTTCACGGTCTAGAATCGGTGATACTCTTTCATTCACCCCCTTGCTCTGGAAATGGGTGGCTGAGCGCTGAGGAGAGGAAGGCCCAGACCCACCCAGGGTCCACACTGACTTGCTGATACCAGGGCTAGAACCCAAGTGCCCTGGCTCTAAGATGGGGCCCTTTTCTTCTGATCCTTTCCTAGAGCAGAGTGGTTCGCAGTGCAGGAAGATGGAGTCCAGCCTCCAGGAGAGAGGCCTAATTTCTGTGGGCCTGTGATCCTTTCACTGCTGAATCCTCACCCTGTCACTCCAAGAAGACTCTGGCCTTCTGGCAGATGGAATGGGAGATGAGCTCAGAGCAGCCCTGTATAGTGACCATCCCGATCCCACACACAGGATCTAAAAGCATCACCCACTGGCTTCCTGGTGCCCAGCCAGTCAGCTTAAGGGGGAGGCAGGGCCCAGGACATTAGGTCCAGGTCAAAGCTGAGGACCTGGAGCCCATAGAGGGAAAGGAGTTAAGGGGTGCAGCCAGCAGGCACCTTGTGTGCTGAGACAGAATTCCTGGGTGAGGAAAACCAAACAGCAGCTTCCCACCTCCCTGGCCCAATCCCTTGAGGAGCAGTGGCAGCCGGGCCCCCAGCAGACCACAGTGTATCCATGCAATTGCAATAGTGATAGAGCACCTAGCTCATCCACAAATGTGTGCCAAAAGGGATATGTTGTCCCCATTTTTGCTTCATTATCCAGGTATTTGGTACCTTTTTTCTGAAAACATTCTCAGAAGTACCATGCAGAGGCTTTCCTGTCAGCAGATCATCTGAGAACCAAGGCAAACATCATGTACCTCTCTTTGTCTTGACAACCCTCACCAACTCCCAGGAAAAGCTTCTCATTTTAGTCCTACAATCCTCAAGTCCTTCCCAGTCCTAGACCTGGCTACTAGCTTTCGAGAATGGGCTTAAATCAGTGGAGATCTGGTTTCCAGTCTGAGCTTTGTTATATATATTTGGTGTGTCACGTTATACAGGTTCTTTGCACTCTCTGAGCCCCAGGTTCCACAGAGGTGGCACGAAGGGGATCTCCCCTATATGGGGGTTACTAGCCTGTGCTCTGAGGATGAAGCCATTTTTGGTGGCCTGAGAAATTGTCATAAAACATGGCAACATCCAAAAGAAATCCCAATAGTAAGCAACTACTAAATGATGAGCAAAACACAGAAGTCCCATCAGGCAGGTTATATTCATTATCAACAACCTAACATTTTAGTTTGATGTTTCAAATGTGGTTAAATTCTTTTATCATGAATTATTGATAATCCCTAACACAGTGGGCCAGACATTGTTCTCTGCATCTTATGTGTGTTCATTCATTTTGTCCTTATAATACCTACCAAGGTGGGTACTATTATTATCCCTTTTTACATATTCCAAGACAAGTGTTTTGCCCAAGGTCACACAGCTAGTGAGAGGTGGGGCTGAGATTCAGACAGGCCATGCACACTGCTCTCTTCTGCTTCCTATTCAAACATGCTGATTTCTGTTCTCCCCATTACATTGTAGCATAACAGGTTAAATAATTTAACCTCTTTGAGTCTCAATTTGTTTATCTGTAAAAGGGGAAAACAGTAGGACTTACTTCATAGGGTTGTTGTGAGGATTAAATAAAAAGAGCTTGTTATACAGTGCATGCTCCATATATTCTTACTGCTATAAATGGACTACATGTCAGTATTTACATCCTATTCTGGCATGTGTTATATATGAAGAGACATGAATGCTTTATGCACATTTAACCTTCCTATGGTGGAACATTATAGTAATGACTCTACAGGAGTTTCAGATAGAAATGAAATCAACAAGCATTGTTAAGTGCTTTCACATACATCTTCTGGTACAATCCATAGACAGCCTTGCAAATGTTATTCCTATTTTGCAGAGGAGAAAACTGAGGCTTGGAGAGAATGTGTGAATTTCCCAAGGTCACCCAGCTAGAACATGGCAGAGCTAGGACTCTAACCCAAGTGCAGTACTCACTGTTGACTATACAGGTCCCAGGCTTCCCCCATCCCCTAACCCCCAGCACCATCATAAACAATCTTTCAGGTTTTCAGGTAGACTTGGGTGTTTCCACTGAATGATGGACAAGTGGGGCAAAGGTAGAGGTAATATGGCTCTAAGCCCCTTTTTGTTCCCCTTGTCCTTCCCCCAGCCAAGGGCCACAACTGCTTTCCCCTGGGCACACAGCTCACACTGTCCAACCAGATGAACCCATGTAGTACCAGTGCATCTGCATCTCTTCCAGTGCTCAGATGCTTGGCCATGATCCTTCCGGACCCATTCCAGTGAGATCTCTCTCAGGCTCCTTGTTTTAATAAAGTTCTCTTTTAGAGATTAAGAAAAAAATGAAACACTACATTTCAACTCCACAAGGTCACTCCACACAGTAAGACAGGGATTGTACTGTCCCTCTTACCTCCCAATCACATTGTCCAAAGATTCTATGTAATACAAAACAAACCAACAAACAAAAAATGATAAACAGAAAAGTCAACCAAAAATGAAAATGCCTCAGATTTGGTGTTTTTATTTTTTTTTAATAATGACCTTAGTGAGATATAATTCACATACCATAAAATGCACCCTTTAAAAGTGTACTGTTCAGTGATTTTAGTAGGTCCACAAAGTTGTGCAACCATCACCATTATCTAATTCCACACTATTTTCATCACTCCAAAAGGAAACCCTGTACTCATTGAACAATCACTTCCTATTCCCTGTACCCCCAACACCTGGCAACCACTAATATTTCTATCTCTGTAGATGTGCCTATTCTGGACACTTTATGTAAGTGGAATCATACAATATGTGGCCTTTTGTGACTGGCTTCTTCCATTCAGCATAATGTTTTCAGGGTTCATCTGTATTGTAGCATGTACCAATTGTTCTATTCCTTTGGATGGCTGAATTATATTCCATTGTATGAATACACCACATTTTGCTTACCCATTCATCAGTAGACATTTGGGTTGTTTCCATTTTTAGGCTATTATGAATAGTGCTGCTATGAACATTTATGTACAAGCTTTGTGCAAACATATGTTTTCATTTCTCTTACGTATATACCTAAGGGTGGAATTGCTAGGTTGTATGGTAGTGTTTAACCTTTTGAGGCACTGCTGGTTGGTTTTCCAAAGTGTCTGCACCATTTTAAATTTCCAACAGCAGCGACTGAAGGCTCCAATTTCTCTACATCCTTGTAAATGCTTATTATTGTCCATCATTTTTATTGTAGCCATTGTAATGGTTATAAAGTGGTATCTTAGTGGGGTTTTCATTTGCATTTCCTTGATAGCTAATGATGTTGATCATCTTTTCATGTCCTTATTGGCTATTTGTTTATCCTCTTTGGAAAAATATATATTCAAATCTTTTGCCCTTTTAAAATTGATGTTGTCTTCCTAATGGTGAATTGTACGAGTTCTTTATATATTCTAGTTACAAGTCTCTTATAGGAGGTATGATTTGCAAATGTCTTATGATCTTGTCTTTTCCTTCTCTTAACAGCACCTTTTGATAAACCAATATTTAAAATTTTGATGAGGTCCAATTTGTCAACTTCTTTTTCCTTTAAGATCATGCTTTTGGTATCTTAAGAAATCTTTACCTAACCAAGGTTGCAAAAGTCTTCTCCAATGTTTTCTTCTAGAAGTTTTATAGTTTAAGGTTTTATGTTTAGACTTATAATACATTTTGAGTTAACTTTTGTGTATTTCATATAGTAAGGATCAGAATTCATTTTTTTACACATAGATATCCAATCATTCCAGTATAATTGTTTGAAAAAAACTATCATTTCTCCCCTGAATTGCCTGTATGCCTTTGTCAAAAATCAGATTTCCATATATATGTGGTCTATATCTGGACTCTTTATTCCATTACATTGATCTATTTGTCTATCTTGACACCAATACCATTCTATCTAGATTACTATAGCTTTATAGTAAGTCTTGAAATCAAGTAGTGTAAGTTCTTCAACTCTGCTCTTTTTTTCCAAGTTGTTTTAGCTATGCTAGGTCCTTTGCGCTTCCATATGGATTTTAAAATCAGTTTGTTAATTGCTATGTAAACACTTCCTAGAATTTTGATTGATATTGTATTGAATCTATAGATTAATTTGGGAAGAATTGACATTTTAACAATATTAATTCCTCTGCCCCATAAACATAGTCTATCTCTCTGTTTATTAAGGTCTTTTAATTTTCTCTTACCAGTTTTTTCAGTGTTTACTATAGAAGTCTCTTGCACCTTTTTACAGGTTCATCCCTAAATATTTCATATTTCTGATGCTATTTTTAAAAGAAATTTTTGTTTCAATTACTGAGTGTTCATTAGTAGTAAATAGGAATAAAACTGGTGTTTGTATATTGATCATGTATCCTATTACCTTGCTAAACTCACTTACTAGTTTTTTTGTATTTCATCAGATTTTTTACATAGACAATTATATTGGTTATGAACAGACAAATATACAGGTTGTGAATAAAGCCAGTTTTACCTCTTCATTTCCAATCTCAGTTGTCTTTCCTTCCTCCCTTCTTTTTTCTCCTCTTTCTTTCTTGATTGCCCTAACTAGAACCTCCAGTACAATGTTGGATAGATGTGGTGAGAGTGGATAGTCTCACAGTTTTCCAATTTTAGGGATAAAGCTTCCATTTTATTTTACCAGTAAGTTTTATATTAGCTGTAGGCTTTTTATAGCTGTTCAGGAAGTTCCATTCTATTCGAAGTTTATTGAGAATCATTCTCAGGGGGTGTTGAATTTTGTCAAATACTTTTTTGACATTGGTTATAAAATGATAGCATGATTTTCCTCTTTCAATTTTTTAATATGGCAAATTAAGTGGACTGATTTTCAAATGTTAGACCAACCTTGAATTCCTGAGATAAATCCTACTTGGTCATGTTGTTGGATTTGATTTGCTAAGATTTTGTTGAGAAGTTTTACATTTCATTCATGAGGGGTATAGGTCTGTAGTTTTCTTTTCTTAGGGCATTATTGCCTGGCTTTGGTATCAGGATAATTCTGGCCTTATAGAATGAATTGGAAAGTACTCCCTCCTCCGGCTTCCATTTCCTGGGAAATGTTTTTCTTTTTTAATTTTTTTTTGCTATTATTAATATACAATTACATGAGCAACATTATGGTTATTAGACTCCCCCTATTATCAAGTCCCCACCACATACCCCCAATGCAGTCACTGTCCCTCAGTGTAGAAGGATGTTATAGAATCACTACTTGTCTTCTCTGTCTTATACTGCCTTCCTTGTATCCCCCTACCCCATCCCCACCCCCGCTACTTTATGTGTGCTAATTGTAATAGCCCTTTCCCCCTTATCCCTCCCTTCCCACCCATCTTTCCCAGTCCCTTTCCCTTTGGTAACTGTTAGTCCATTCTTGGGTTCTGTGGATCTGCTGCTGTTTTCCTACTTCAGTTTTTTCTTTGTTCTTATACTCCACATATGAGTGAAATCATTTGATACTTGTCTTTCTCTGCCTGGCTTATTTCACTGAGCATAATACCCTCTACCTCCATCCATGTTGTTGCAAATGGTAGGATTTGTTTTCTTCTTAAGGCTGAATAGTATTCCATTGTGTATATATACCACATCTTCTTTATCCATTCATCTACTGATGGACACTTAGGTTGCTTCCATTTCTTGGCTATTGTAAATAGTGCTGCGATAAACATAGGGGTGCATATGCATTTTTCAAACTGGGCTGCTGCATTCTTAGGGTAAATTCCTAGGAGTGGAATTCTTGAGTCAAATGGTATTTCTATTTTGAGTCTTTTGAGGAACCTCCATACTGCTTTCCACAATGATTGTACTAATTTACATTCCCACCAGCAGCGTAGGAGGGTTCCCCTTTCTCCACATCCTCGCCAACATTTGTTGTTGTTTGTCTTTTGGATGGCAGCCATCCTAACTGGTGTGAGGTGATATCTCGTTGTGGTTTTAATCTGCATTTCTCTGATGATTAGTGATTGATCTGGAGCATCATTTCATGTGTCTGTTGGCCATCTGAATTTCTTCTTTAGAGAAGTGTCTATTCATGTCCTCTGCCCATTTTTTAATTGGCTTATTTGCTTTTTGTTTGTTGCGGTGCGTGAGCTCTTTATATAATTTGGAAATCAACCCCTTATCGGATATGTCATTTATGAATATATTCTCCCATACTGTAGGATATCTTTTTGTTCTACTGATGTAGCCCTTGCTGTACAGAAGCTTATTGGTTTGATATCGTCCCATTAATTCATTTTTGCTTTTGTTTCCCTTGCCTGGGGAGACATGTTCATGAAGAAGTTGCTCATGTTTATGTCCAAGAGATTTTTGCCTATGTTTTTTTCTAAAAGTTTTATGGTTTCATGACTTACATTCAGGTCTTTGATCCATTTTGAGTTGACTTTTGTGTATGGGGCTAGACAGTAGTCCAGTTTCATTCTCTTACATGTAGCTGTCCAGCTTTGCCAACACCAGCTGTTGAAGAGGCTGTCATTTCCCTGTTGTATATCCATGGCTCCTTTATCGTATATTAATTGACCATATATGCTTGGGTTTATATCTGGGCTCTCTATTCTGTTCCACTGGTCTATGGGTCTGTTCTTGTGCCAGTCTGGGAAATGTTTTTATAGAGTTACTTTCATTTCATCCTTAAATGTTTGATTGAATTCACCAGTGAGGCCATCTGGTGCTCGAATTTTCTGTATAAGAAAGTTTTTAACTACAAATTCAATTTCTTTAATAGCTATAATAACTATTCTGGTTATTCCTTAAGGAGTCAGCTTTGGTAGTTTGTCTTTCAAGGAATGGGTCCATTTCATCTAAATCATCAAATGTATTGCCATGAAGTTGTTTATTATATTATTTTATGATTTTAATATCTGTAGAATCTTTATTGATGACACCTTTCAATTCCCAGTATTAGTATTATCTCTTTTTTCCCTGGTCAACAAGCATTGCTAGAGATTTATCAATTTTATTTATCTTCTCAAAGAACCAGTTTTGATTGCAGTGGTTTTTTGTTTTGTTTTGTTTTTTTATAATGTGGTCTCGGCTTTTAACACATTTTATTTTTAGGTCGCAGCGGTTTGCTTTTCATTTAATAAGGATCTGTATAAAAAAGAAAACAAGAAATGACCCATCAGCCCACTGCCAAAATAACCCCTGTGGACATTTTTTTTTTATGTGTGTGGTTTTTTTTTTTACAATTTATTTTATTTTAGTATCATTAACCTACAATTACATGAGCAATATTGTGATGATTAAACTACCCCCTTCATCAGGTCCCCCCCACCAACCCTATTACAGTCACTGTCCATCAGCGTAGTGAGATGAGAATCACTACTTGTCTTCTCTGAGCTGTACAGTCCCCCCCGTACCCCCCCAACCTATGTCTGCCAATCGTAATGCCCCTTTTACCCTCTTATCCCTCCCTTCCCGCCCTTCTTCCCCAGTCCCTTTCCCTTTGGTAACTATTAGTCCATTCTTGGGTTCTGTGAGTCTGCTGCTGTTTTGTTCCTTCAGTTTTTTTTTCTTTGTTCTTATACTCCACATATGAGTGAGAGCAGTGGTTTTTTCCTACTGTTTCTGCTTTCTATTTCATTGATTTCTACTCTGATCTTTATTATTTCCTTTATTCCACTTACTTTGGGTTTAATTTGCTTTCTTTTTCTCATTTCTTAAAGTAGAAGCTGAAGTCATTGATTTGAGATGTTTCTTCCTTTCTAGTATAGGCATTTAGTGCTATAAAATTTTCCCTAAGCACTACTTTAGCAGCATCCACCAAATTTTTAGGTATTGTGTTTTCATTTTCATTCAATTCAAAATATTTCCTAATTTTCTTTTATTTCCAACTTTATGTGTGGATTATTTAGAACTGTATTATTTAGTTTCCAAATAACTGGGAATTTCCAAGAGATCTTTCTGTTATGAATTTCTAATTTATTTCCATTGTGTTCAGAGAACATACTTTGTATGGTTTGAATCCTTTTAGTTTTATTTTTATTGAAGCTTATTTTATGGCCCCAAATATTGTATATCTTAGTAAACGTTCCATGTATATTTAAAAAGACTGTGCATTCTACTGTGGTTGGATAGATTATAAATGTCAAATAGATCAAGTTTGTTTTAGTGTTGTTCAGAACTTCTGTATTTAATGATTTTCTATATACTTGTTCTTTCAATTATTGAGAGAAAGATATTGAAATCTTCAACTTTAATTTGTCTATTAATCCTTCTGTCAATTTTTACCCCATGTTAGGTTCATAAACTCATATATTATTGGTAAATCAACAATTTCACCATTATGGAATGACCTTCTTTACCCCTGCTAACATTCTTTATTCTGAAACTTACTTTATTCTGAAATTTACTTTGTCTCATATTAATATACCTACTCCAAATTTCCTTTGATTAGTGGCATTATATTTTTCATCATTTTATTTTGAATCTGTTTGTATCTTCATATTTGAAATGCATTTATTGTAGGGAGTATATATTCAAGTTTTGTTTTTTAATCCAATCTAGCCATCTCTGCCTTTTTATTGTGCTTAGACCATTTATACCTAATATTAGTAGATATAAGTATATTATCTTGCCATTTGCTTTTTATTTGTCCCACATATCTGTGTTTATACTTTCCTCTTTTTTTTTAAACCTTCTTTGGGATTAATGGAATATTTTCTAGATTCCATTTTATCTCCTTTGTTGATCTTTTTAGCTATCACTGTTTCATTATTTTAGTAGTTAATGTAGGATTGGCATTGTACATCATTCACTTACCCCAATCCACCTTTAATTAATATTATTACTTAATAATATTAAGTAATACTATACTACTTCACATATTATAATCATGTTATACCTCCATTTCTCTCCTGTTTTTGTCCTATCATCATATTTATTTTTATTTATGATATAAACCCCACACTCAACTGTTATTATTTTTGTTTAAATAGTTGATTATATTTTGAAGAAATCTAAATAATAAGAAAAATCAGATATATTTACCCATGTAGCTACTATTTCCAGTGTATATCCATATTTACATCTGGTGTCATTTTCTTTTGGCTGAAGATCTTCTTTTAACAATTTTTATAGTACAGGTCTGCTGATGATGGATTCTTTCAGCTTCTGTATGTCTGAAAAAGTATTCCTCCTTCATTTTTGAAAGATAATTTCACTGGTGTAGAATACAAGGTCAACAAATTTTTTATTTGATTTTTCATTCAGTACTTTAATGATGTTGACCCACCATCTTCTTATTTGCATTGTTTCTGACAAGAAATTTGCTGTGGTCCTTATCTTTGTTCCTTTATAATATGTATTTTTCCTCTGGTTGTTTTTAAGATTATTTTATCTTTATCACTAATTTTGAGCAATTTTATTATAATATGCCTTGATATAATTTCTCCATGTGTCTTGTTCTTGGAGTTCATTGAAATTCTTGAATCTTTGGGTTTAATAGTATTCATCATATCTGAATATTTTTTAGCCATCATATCTGAACATTTTTTAGCCAAAAAGCATATATTTTCTGCCCCTTGTATCCTTTAAAGACTCCAGTTACATATATATTAAGCTTTTGAGGTTGTCCCATAGCTCAGTAATGCTCTGTTCTTCTTTTATATCCTCCCTTTTCCTTGTTTCATTTGGATGGTTTCTATTACTAGGTCTTCAAGTTCGCTAAACTTTTTTCCTACCATGTCTAATCATCCATTCTTCCCATCTAGTATATTTTTCATCTCAGGCATTGTAGTTTTCATCTCTAGAAGTTCAACTTGGGTCTTTTTTATATCTCACATGTCTCTATTTAACTTTTTGAACATATGGAATACATATGGAATTATTATACAGTTATAATACTTGTTTTAATGTTCTACCCTGCCAGTTTGCTAGTCTAGTCTTCTCATTCTAGCATGTGTTTCAGTTCTGGATTGGTTTCAGTTGACTGATTTGTCTCCTCAGTATGGGTCATACTTTCCTGTTTTTCCGCATGCTTGGGAATTTTCCATTGGGTGCCAAACATTTTGAATTTTACCTTATTGGGTGCTGGGTATTTTTGTAATTTTATAAATATTCTTGAACTTTGTTATGGGACACAGTTGAGTTACTTGTAAATAGTTTAACCTTTCAGGTTTCTTTTTATGATTTGTCAGGCAGGACTAGAGCAGTTATCAGTCTAAGGCTAATTATTCCCCAATACTGAGATAAGAACCACTTTTGTGCTCTACCCAGTGCCCTGTGAATCTGACATTTTCCGGGCAAGCAGGTGGAAGCAGGTAAAATCCCCAGAGCTGTATAAGTGCCAGACATAGTTTCTTCTAATTGTTTTGGATGGCTCTTTTCTAGGCCTCAGGTAGTCCCCTTACATGTATGCACTGATCAATACTCTATTAAATACTCAAAGGAGACCTCCAGAGATATCTGAAGTAGTTTCTCTGTTCATTTCTGCAATACTCAGTCCTGTGAAATTTAGCCTCCTTGGCCTTCCTGGATTCCTAGCTGTGTTTCCTCAACTCAGGGAAAACACTGAGCTCTTCCCTAGATTTTTCCCTTCCTGTTCTACAGCCTGGAATCTGCCTCAGGGGAATAAGCTAGGGAACTCATGTCATTTGTTTCCCATCTTTGTCTTTCATCACCTGATGTCCATGATCTTGGAAAATATTGGGTTTTTAAATATGTATTGTCTGTTGATTGTTTCAGAAAAGAAGGTAAATTCAATCCCTGTTACTTCATCTTGACCAGAGGCAGAAGGCTACAACCCTTTAAAAAAATCCTAGTCCTTATCTTTAGATGGACTTGAAATTTATACCATTTTCCATTTTTAAAATAACCTTTTTATCCTTGATAACATATTTTTAAATACTCCAAAGCAGTCCAAATGAATAGAAGAAAACAGAGTCTTGGGAACGCTCAGGAAGGGGAAGAGTCTAGGTAAGGGTTTTCCATCAGGAAAAAGTATCATGTTTGTGTATGTGCTTGGTGGCCCCCAAACTGAAAGCAGCAGTTGTGACTTGCTTTGGTGGCAAGATCATTTCTCTCCCTGACTCCCTCGTTTCAAAACGAATATACAAACATTCTGCCCACCTGCTGCCCCTACAATGCCAGCTCCAAGTACACATATGGTTGCTAAATAAAATACAGGATGCCTGGTTAAATTTGAATTTCAGATGAACAACAAATAATTTTTTTGTATCACTGTG